>JACATO010001846.1:0-12936 GCA_018389105.1 Nautilus pompilius | reverse complement strand
TAGAAACCGCTGTTTATTGAATTCTGATCTTAATTTTAAATGGACGGTCACCATCACATTACAAACCAAACATAAGGCGATATAAACTAACCCTAGCTTTCTCGGTATCGCTTCCAGTTCTTGGAATAATTTGGATACGGAAAATTAATTCTTAGTTTTATTTATAGGGAAACCTCGGTGTTATCGAGTTCGGGCGATATCGTTTATTAATGTAAATTTGAATAATTTTTAGCTCATTCTATACTACAGGATAAATGGTAAGATACTTAATTAATGATGTCTCCTGCTGCTTTAGTTGGTAGATGTAATTGACCCTTCAATCTGAATTTCTTAAGAAGCACAGCCATGCGCCATTATTGTCTCATAATGCAGTAACTTTCAATCCGAGACTGTAGAGGAAAGGGATATTACTCGTGTGGCGTGAAAATTACTATTCATAAAACGGATTCCACTGATTTAACTCTGAATTTTCGGAGATGAAGAATGAAGACAAAGTGCAACACATTCTACAGACTCACAATCACTGCATTGGTGCATATATTATAGAATGTTTTACACTGAAAAAGATGACTATCCAACGTAATCGGCCAAATCCAAACATACCATTTTTCTCGAAAAGAATCAAAGAATCGAAGAACTTGAGAGAAATATGGATGTTGGAGTCTTTTAATACCTGTGTCGAAACTTCTTTTTTTTAAGAAAAAGAGTTAAGCAATATGTACAAACTAATAAAAAAACATCTATCGAAATAATACAAGATGGTAATTAATTACAAATTAGTATTTTGAAACATTAATGAAAAAATGCTCAGATATTGTAGGACAGTTATTCAACTGAAGTGGTAAAATTATAATTAAAATGACTGCTCATATTGTAATTATTGTTTGCAAATAGTAAGATATTTTCCAATTAAATAATTTGCTGTTATAGGTAAGAATGATCTATTATACTAAGCAAGAAGAGATGAAACTGCATCAAAATATAAAAGTAATCAATTTATAACATTGTTATAGTTAATTTTGCTACTATTTCAATTAATTTGTTTTATTTATACATATATATTTATTAAAGAATTAGGAGAAATAGAAAATAATATTTTACATTCAATTTGTATGTTAAGCGAATGAGGTCTCTTTTAACTCTACCTAAAACTAATTTAGGTTCTTCCACCATCAACATATAAATTAGTGCATGCTTTCATTTAAACCTGTTTATTTATTTGTGGTTCTACCAAAATATACATTAACATTATCTAAAATGTTTCTTTTACAGGCTAAAGAGATTGGCAGGAATCGTTTGTCCAGTTCTTCATCATTTATTGTCAATTCTTGAAGATGTATATCTGTGGAATATTTCTGAAGATTTTGTTATGTGCCACCACAGAAAGACAAAGAATAAATAATTAGAATATACAGATTAAATTTTTTAAATAATATACGAATACTTACAATTGCTTATTGTATGAGTTTTCTTCTTGTTGGAGCACCAAAGATATTATGTCTTATATGAGACAAGACGTCCTCCTGAATCTTCTATCGAAGAAGCTGAGTTCTAATTGTCTATCAGTTGAAATATTCACATAGATTATCTAATGTTTTACGATTACTTTAAAATCGTTAAAATTATAGATATTTGAAATTAAGATTTCAGAAATATATTTAAAATAGAATCTGAATCCTCTTGTTACACTTATAATGGAAAGAGAGCATCCTCATAATTTAGATTAGACAGAAAGAAAGCAACAACGAGAAGCTGAGAATAAGAAAAATGTCATCTGACAAGGAATTTTGGCTGCTAATTTATCTGTTGTGTGTGGTGTCTATTAGAGGTGAACGCTGTGTGTACATCACGGAAACAGACCGCAGAAGAGAATAAGATAATCAAACAATATTTTCCGAAGACCTACAGAGATAGAAATATTGGATTTGTGTTTATTGATTAAAAGGAAAGTTCACAAACCCTTTGCCAAAATAAAATTCTTCAACCGTTAAAGTTGGATGCCCTCTGTAACTTGTTGGAATCAAATAATTATCCGATTGCCATAGATTAATTTTTGATAAATTAATCTTCCCAGTAATGTAAGGTAATACCTTTTAAATTACAATTTATTACGTTATGCACTCAAAACGAGAGTATCACATCTCTTGAGTGAGGTGATCCTTCCATTTATTCAACGAATGTAACATCCTATTTATTAGACAGGAAAGATGAAAAC
This sequence comes from Nautilus pompilius, assembly GCA_018389105.1. Lineage (NCBI taxonomy): Eukaryota > Metazoa > Mollusca > Cephalopoda > Nautilida > Nautilidae > Nautilus > Nautilus pompilius. Next base: position 10,721 of record JACATO010001846.1, on the reverse strand, counting down.
ATTTGAAAGACTCGCTAAACCCGCATTATAAATGTTATTTAATAAAAAAGAAACCTATCGAATAATCTTTGCATCAAGTTTGAATGCTTTCTTTCTTAAAAATATTCTTTACTCCATTGGTACTGAATCCATCATAGTTGATTTGAAATCGTATCTACATAATATTATGGGATTTCAATCACATACCAAGATGTATTTAGAACTCATGGTTGTCGTTTTTTTTATCCCAATGAAGAGACTGACAAGACATAGAACCCGACAGTTTTACACCCTTTATGACATCCAATAGTTTTTGCATTGATCGACTTTGTGCCCCCATCAATGTACTCGTGGAGATGGAAACAAGACCCAGAATTCAAATTCCACTCAGTATTGAATGCCGCTGTAATATACTGTGGTATTCCTTATTTAATGATACCGTTCATCTATCTGACTGTGTCTAAAGACACCATCAATCTTGGATTATGTTGCAGGATTAACTAAAGGTGAAATACGGGTGTAAGGATGAATGTTTTATTTATAGGAAACCCAGCCTACCACTTGTTATCTTCACGAAACAAATAAACTTTCATTTAATCTGATAAACTCAAAACAATCACAGTTCCTATTTTCAAATTGTTTTTACATGCAACTGTGGTAAACAATTAAAACGATTTTGTGGCTTTGATTGCACATCAGTACCTTCCTATTGATTTATTACCTTACCAACCACTGGCGAGATTTGGATGGTCGATTTTGCTTATTGGAATAATATCGGTATTCTACAAAAAGATTTTGGCACATGATTTATCTATAATCTATAATAGTAAATTTGACCATCTTTTTCTTTTTCACTACATCGATCACAAAAATTCCTACATCCTCCCCATTAATAATCAAATTTCGTACGATTCTGGGAAAACGTCCTTTCTTCCTCAGTGATAGCTTGAGATTTTTCGCTGCTTACGTTGTAGAAGAGATAGACGCCATCACAGAAAATACCTAGGTAATTCGTATTGTCTGACGACCAGCGCACCCGATAGTGATGCTGATGTTCAGCAATTCTCCAATTTGTCAACTTCCCTTGTTTTCATTCTGACGCCGATATCCAAAGTTGAGAATAATAATCCTGCTGTTTATTCTCCATCTAATAAATCTATACACCCTCCAGACTTGCGTGTGCAACTCAGCATCACCTGTTGGTAATATAAACCTTCCACGAACCTAATTAGAGACCAACCTGTATTGGTTTTCAGTCAGTTCTCATGAAAGCTACTATACGAATCGCCAATTATTACCAATTGATTCCATTTTATTGAACCCTCTTTTTTTACACACTCAATAAAAAATTTCGCTTATTCTGTTTCAAAACAAAGCCAGTCAGGGTGAACAAGATGGCGTCGTCTTTACTTTAGTGTCGGGTACAAACAGATACCCTAGCTTGTTTGTGCTATCTGGTAGACGTTAAAAACCTTTATTACTATTTGACATACCGATAATAATACTAGTCCTGTGTTACTATTACACTACTTTCATAAATGCCGTTAGTAATAAAGAAGAGTTTGGTGAACAGTTACTATTATCACTTATTAGTGTACTGCTTCACAACAACCGGATGCTGTTTGTTGCCACTCAAATTCCATCCTTGCAAATTAAAAAAATAAAACATGGAAACTTTTCTAGGTTCTTTTAAATTTACTTAAACATCTGGTATACAAATGTACAACGCATATTAGATATGAAATCCGGGATGAAAATCCTGATAACTTAATATAATACCAGTCCCAATAAATTCAACTTTTCATATGTTAAAACCAGGTCCCTTCGAACAGCAGTAAAATTTTCCAACACATCTTTCTGAATCTTTTCTTCCTGGTACATTCAAACATCGAGCTCTCGGCACACAAAGTCACCTTCACACACTTCTGAAGAGAATTCATTGGTTGTATACGTACATCCGTCTTTTGGCAGACAGATGAGATTAACACCATTTGGGTGATTCCCACAAACTGTTAAAGCAAACAACATATGATAATTACTAGATGGTGGTAAAATCAGCTCATCATAAATGAACATATTATAAAAAATCAACCTAATTTGATGCTTGTAAGAATCACTCTCCAAAAAGCCATAACAACAGAGGTGTGTATAAAATTAGTTACTTCCAGTTTATCTTTCTTTGTCTCCAGTTAATTCAATGTACTACATTCTAATTTGAATATAATCGTGTTTCCTGATAGGGGCATTTACACAACAAATATAAGGACCCCTACTAACGAGAAGAGATAAGGGCCATCCTCACAGGATATTTAAATGAACCTGGTGGATTAAACAGGACGACAAAACGGAATTCTGAATACCTGCAGGTCATAGTTTCCTGTTGAACGCTAAACATGAAATATTGCGACAGCTGAAGGTCACGAAACAGAGCGACCGTTGTAGAGGCTGTAGATTTTAACGATGGAGGTAAGGGTGAGGAAAGGAAAGGATAACCTGGACAAACCATCTGTCAGCTACACCTGCCAACGAGGAACCGCCTGCTGGTCTTGGTGGGTATCCACATCAAGTTCAATGAGACGGAATGCGAGGCCTTTATATTGTGGACGGATGACCATCAACGGCGGACCTGCAGCGCTGCTATGTTCAGGGAGGAGGAAATGAACGAGAACCAACAGGAAATAAGAAACGAAAAAATACAGGTAGACGACATAAACGGACATCACCTGTGCAAGACGCAAACCCCATCTCCCAGCAAGCAAAGCATCACATTTCGCCATCCTACGCATAGAATGATTTTTATTAAATAAGTATACGTTTTTTATTCCTACAATTACCCTCATTAACCTTTCCATTTCGGATCATCTTCACCCGTTAAATAACGAAGGGACCTTAAGTTTTAAGTAAAATAAAGGTTCGTATTTAATTTATTCAAATGAAAATATCAACCGAAAATTCCAGTGACGACATACCTCCATATTTAGGATACTTGGTACATTGATGAGACACCGTAGCCAGGTAAAACAGAATGAAAATAACGATGACCTTCTGCTGCATCATGGGTTCAGAAGCGGCCGACAGATGTTAATTGTTTCAATACCGAGATACTGAAAACGGCCGTCGGAACGACGATTATATGTAGGAAGGTAATAAATAATTCATCATATGTTAATCCAAGGCCATTAATTACCACCTGGAATAGATAGATTTGGATTTTTGACAACAAATGAAAACTGGCGAATAAATTAATTTTGAAGAATATTATAACAAACATTATTTACCATAAAAGAAGGTAAACAAGTTCAGGGGATGGAGATCGGGGAAAGACAGTTGGTACAGGAGTAAGTTGTTGCAGCAGCCACCATTTCTAATTATATTTTGCTTATATGATTTTGATGCTCAGTTACCGAAAAAGAGCCAACAGCAGAATATCGTTATTGCCAGTAAAACGAAAGTTTAGCCCCTCTCTCCATACACATTTAATCTTGGACTCTTGACTAGAAAGGACAGTTCACAGAGTCTTGGTCGATTAAAGATGTCATCCTAGGGTCAATCGTAAGAGTTTGGCTTTTTCATAATCTAATCGGAAAATATAAACCTACCTCTATCACTTATCACGATGTCATGTACTGTTGGTTTGTGCTCCTTGACACCACGTGACACTATGTAGATAACGGGATACATACCTTTCCCCAGAGGGAATCTAATGTAATTTGTGACTGGTCGCCCTCGTGACGATATTATTATTATCACTTTCACTTTCTCTCAAAAAAGATTCATCGTAATGTCAAATGATCTGTGATAACAAGTTACAACGTTTGGATGTTTATTGAATTTTCCTGTTATCACCTGCTGGCAATGAATCGTATCTAGGTTTTCCTGCCAATTCAACTACCGATATATCTGATCAATAAATGAAGATAAATAATGAATATTGTCAACAATAGGCAAAGATGCCCAGTTATCTTCCAGGAAAAGAGATCGATTTACTCTGTACTAATCACCTGACTGATGTCCTCAGCTTTCAGAATTTTTCTTTCTCACGGGTTTTACGGTTTCGAATCAGCAAATTTCTATTTATCGATAAATCTCCATGGAAACCGAAATTAAAGGGAGGCATCAAAGTGACTTCACACAGATAATTCTGTCCCTGTCTCAGTCTGACGTCATGACCGCCTCCGCCTCCACCGTCAGTTTACCCGTGCATGGATCTCTCGGTAGACTCCTGTCTCTGTCTCCATTGTCTTTGATCAAGCGAGCTACAGGAGAGAAACAAAGACAGATATTGATAGGTAGGTAGAGATAAACACACGAGGAGAGATTCCTGGTATATGGTGGCCATGGCAGCTTGGAATATTTTAAGGCAAAAGCCTTCCTAACACAGCTAGATCTCTGAAGACAAGACAGCAGCAGTTCGGCAGGAAGATCAATTCCAGAATACATCTGCAGGAAATAACCCGAGTGTCCAGTCCTCAAAGTGTAAGCTGAGTATCTGGGTCCAGATCTTGATCTGAAGTTGGTGCCGCCGAAGGTTTGAAAGGTGGCACGGTGCAGTTTTGAAGAGTTTGAGAATTCACTTAATAAGTAAAATAAAGGCTGAAAATATTTTAGTTAATTTACAGAAACTTGATATCTCAGAAATACATTTTAAAATAAACAAATTAACTGCTAAAAGCATTAAAAAATGAATAAACGATTCTTCTCCTAACACCCAGTGAACAGCAGGTTCAATACATTTAATGATCCATCCTTCTCAACGGGAGCCAAGCTTAGATTTTGTGGAGACCCTGCTCCACCTTATCTTAGAATCTGTCAGACGTTAGTTATCCCCGTTCGGTTTTGGTCCGGAATTCACCACAAATTAGAAAGGTAAATGGTACACGACTAAGTAGTGGTTAGTATTAATCTTTAAGCTGTGAATACCAGAGATAAGTCTCATTTTACCATGCAGAAAATGTTTTATTGATTAACTTATTTTCAGAAAGTAATTTAGAATGAAATCGTTCACTTATTTTCTTTATTTTCCTGTGTTATGACACGAAAGAGACTGAGAGACCGATTTGAACTGATGACCGAGAGAGAGACGACACCTGGCGATTGATGGTTTCGAAGACAAAAACACAGCTGTGCCACCGAATGTTTAGTCCTACAAGAGTCGGAGCTGTTACCCGATGATAAGGAGTCGCTGCTGGTGTAAATCAGTCTATTAATATTATTCTATGTTGCTCAATTATATTCAAATTATTATTATTATTAGACGAAAAAAATTAATTATGATGTCTTCGTTAATAGTGACAGATATATGTAAATAATTTTGCAATTTTTAGAATTTAATCGCATAATAAAATAATGAGAAGAAAACACAGGTGAAAAAGAACTGAATTTATTTATATACATATCAAATATTTGTTGTTGTTGTTCATTTTCAGTTTCCTACTCCCCCGTTTAGGTTCATTATGTCTACTTGTAAAGGTAAAACAATATATGAACTTTCCCTGTCTCCGAAGACAAAATAGATTAGATAACGAACAGCAGCAGCAACAACAACAAAAATGCAGAGTTGTCTCCCATTTCCTTTCCTGTTCGTTTTCTACATAGTCATAAACTTTGTTTTGCCAAAAAATGGTTCGCACTTTCTCCATTTTAGGGGTCCGTAGTTTTCTCCGCTGATGAGGGATCTTTTTAATTCATTGCATCGCTGCTCGATAGGATATCAATCTCTGTTCGCTGTAATGATCGAGATATTTCAGTTGATGATTTCTTGTTTTTTTGACAACAACTAAACTACAACCTGTCTTCTTCATCGTTGAATTAAAAGATTAATAGAAATTCTCTCTCTAAATAATTTATTTATATACCCTGGATTATTCTTGGATTAATCCTAATCTAGACCGGTGGTTTAACAAGGTCGTCTTAAGTCGGATCCCTCTAGATTCCCTAGATGCGCACCGCTATCAAGATTAATAATCAGTGCAGGTTTGGAGCCCAATCCGCTCCACAGACCGGCCAATGTACTTACTTAATGTAAACATTCCTCCTGGTTGACTACACAGGGACTGGACTAACCAGAAATAACAACATTACCACAGCAGAGTATTACCACCTCATGACCTGATATCTTACCTTATCTTATAATTTTCTTTAGCATAAATTTCTCTTTATGAGCAAGAGTGGTTAGGGTTACACAAGGTTGTTAACAAACCACTTTCGTCAACCATTCAGCTTACGGCAACCAGCTCCTACCGATGGTTCATCTGTCGGATTAATTTCCACTCGGCAGATGCCCAAAGTATCTGTCAGTTAAATAAAGTTAATGGTTATATGAAACCTATTTCACTGATAAATAAGAAATAAATTCATCACTTTGGCTTTCAAATCCAGCCATTGTTGAGAGCCAGCTTAATTATTCAACTTCGTTCAAGAGATTCAGATTTAATTTGTAGACGGAGTTTGGTGTTTTCGTGGGATGGTTTTCTCCGACATCTGTAGAGATGGGATTGTGTTCGGAACCGTTTATGATGGCGGGATAGAGTTTGGTAACAGTTATGGCACTGAAATGTCGTTAGGAAGCGTTTGCGGTATTAGGATGATTTAGACAACGTATATGTTGGTGAAATGGTGTTCGGAAAATTTTTGGTAGTCAGATGCCGTCCGGAAACGTTTACTGTTCACATTAATATTATATATTATTCTCATTTTTCTAGAAGTAAAATGGCCGCCTTCATCGTTTATGGAACCCGTATTTTACGTCAAAGAATTCTACACTGTGGACAGATCTTGTAATGGACTCCTTTTCCATCCGACACCCTAAATCTCTTTAAATAACTGGAATTCTTCCCTTATTTTCCTTACAATGAGTTTATATCATTTCTTGCACCTTGTATGTCCCCTTTATATTCTGTTCACAGCCAGCCTGATCACGGAACATCTCTTTGATGGCGATATTTCTTTATTCTACAAACAAAAAAGAATGAAAATACATTCGATAATTTAAAGAAATTTTCTTTGCTGTTCGTTTTCATTCCTTTTTCAATAATTAATTTTACGTAAAACTACACAATTTGTAATATGTATATCCTCTTGTATTGGGAAAAGACTTCCTACGGTGAGGACTCATATTAGAGAGTACCCGCTGTAGCCATGTTTCCTCAGTTTCTATTTGCACTTCATGTAAACAAGACAGGCTTCAGTTCATGGCTGCTCTGAGATGTGGAATATAGAATATACACGATAAACAGATTGTCTTCTATGTGCAGAACCAACTGAAGATAGGGGAAGAAACAGGAATCACGGAAGTGTATAGCACAATTATCTATCTGCAGTACTCTTGTGAAGTAACAAAAAGTTTTATTTAGAAGTACAGAGCTTATTGTTGATACATCCAAGTAGGGAAAAGGACGTTGATAATTCAGACATGGCCGTGTGATAGAAATGTCTCTGTTAGTAATCAGAACTACGGGTTTTTTCTAGTCTGGAGACTTCGCGTGTAGTTACATATTTATTAATGTTTAAAATTTCTCGGTTTGTTTCAGTGCTAACAGATTCTTGTGTCAAGACTAACTTTCTATAACTGGGGCTGTACCTTTCTGATGTGGAAACTTTCGTATAGAGAAGAGAAATAATTGACTTTTCTACAGCTACATTTTTCGTCTTTTACTGAGAGTACAACACGGTAGAGAGGCTGATCCTTATCAGAAAATCGGCAAGTTTCGACAGAGTCACCACCATTTAATATAGTAATTGATAGTTACAAATCTAGAGAGTCGGATGTGGAAATGTCTTCTATACTCTGTCAGGACAGGGTTAATTAGACGCTTTAAAGTGGTATTATAAAAATAGAGATTTTTGTTGACTTACAGACGTCGCCAAATCTGTCTTGGAGGAAAGATTCTTCACCGATCCAGCAAGGACACACGCACTTGATAATGGTATCACTTTTGAACAAATTCACGACTTTTCACATCTCAGATCTCACGCGCAGTTCTAACTCTGTCGGTAAAAGTCGTCTTCGACTGATGTCTCCGCTTATCACAGAAACTGGTTTATGCCAGTCAGCATCGATCGATTTGTTTCACCACCCTGAAGCTATTGAAGACATTCGACTGCATCTGCTGTCAGCTTTCAGATTCAACTAAGGACAGATCAGCACAGCAACTATTTGGAATATCAGGAACGGAAGACTTATTTTGTTTATTTTCTCTGATTGTATCCAATATATAATTGGTTCGAGATCCGTTTAAACTGTGGAGACAGGTAGGGATAAGGAAGGAAATGATTGCTGCTCGATATAACAGCAGCTTAATTAAAGTTTCTTGTTAAAATGTGATTACCTATTCATTGTATGTTTCGGTAGAAAGAATGTGGCGATAAATAATATCATTATTATATCTTGTGCTATTAACATCACCATATACACCACTACAGATCCCAGGTTTAACAGTCTTGTTTACTTTTCCATAGTTCATGACAGTTCAGGAAGATGACTTTTGTAAACCTAATATATTTAAGGGGACAGAAGAACCCTTAACAGGTCTGAGATAACATTCCAGGCCGTCCATCTCGGTAGATCTAGACTCGTTCGGTAGACCTAACGCGACCAACGCGTACCTTTTCATGATGGAGTTAATTTAATGTAATCACCAAATGACTCGCCCAAGATGGGTCATTTTTGACATGTCGTAATCTGCTGCGGAATATAGTTTGACGTTAGATGCAAGAACTCTAGACCGACGGTCCTTCGTCTTCCAAATTATTGGTTCACCGGAAAAAGATGCGACTTCTGGCGAAATTAATTTGGATGACATTAGTTTTTCAAATTCCTTTGGCGTCGCTCGGAACACTTAACAAAATTAAATTCACAATTATCCACAGGAAAGAATAGCTCATTAGAGATACCTCAATTCATCCATTATGAAAACTACCAAACGTTTACGTGATAATCAGAGACAGTTATCTAAAGGTATTTCTCCGACGTCTCAATCCTCAAGCTGCTGAGAGACGTCAGCGCAACTCACAGTTTGTCCTCCTAGAATATTAAAGTCCTTTATTACACGGAGTAAACACTGTCCAGTAGATGAAGCCACTCCTTATTTACGATCTGTAGCATCACATAACCCGCCTCAAGAAGGCGCTTACTATTTCTATCATCCAATTTTAGCTATGAATATATAAATGGGGAAACAGGCTCCACAAGTTTAGTTTTAGCGACCGTATGCTGATGAAGTTTTACCGGATTTTTGAGATATTGACATATTACATTAAGACAATGAGACCGGAAGTATGTACCTGATAAGGAAACTAAAGTGGAAACGTGTCTTTTATCATGTTGTGAGGTATTTTTAAACTGTTGGAACCGTAAATTTATTGGTAAGGTAATAGTAAGTATGATTGATTATTATAAGCTCTGCTAGGATGGAAGAGTACCAAAACACTGCAAATCTCGTCAGAATTTGTATGACGGAGTCAGCGCAACACCTGGTAAAAAGGAAGTATTGTAGACGTGAATAATTCCTGTTAACGGAAGAATAACCAGGATTAAGACTCGCCTTGGACACTTCCTCTGCAGATAGCCCTTATTGCATATATTTATAGGGTGTCGGGGAAAGGTGGCGGAAGGTACATTATTTATTGAAATTTTGGTGTTTTCCCTAATCTTTGTGTTGTCTAAAATATAACAGAACACGTGACGAGGTCACGTGGACCTACACGGATGTGGATATCTGAAGACAGAGTCGGCGCCGACATCATTAAGATCAAAAGTTGCACCTATACCTCGATTTCTAGAAACTATAAGGAATGGTTAAAACTATCGATAACGACACGAATTTTTGGTAGAAGATGTAGCGCTTCTTATAATTTAATAAATGCTGAATAAAATTACATTTTTTTATCTTTCGGCTATTGTGCGAATATTAAATTCCATTAATGTCTTATTAAAACAAACAGGTGTTTCATTAATATAAATATCTCTGTGTGTTTCATAATATTAGCATAAATGTTTTTGTAACAAATGATTTCTTCCCTTTTTTGGTAATTCTGCGATCACCTCCACTTGCAGATATTTGTTGATATCCAGAGGAGACGAAACTCATCTTTAGCGGAGCCTCCAGAAAACATGAACCTGATCAAAGTCGTCCTGCTGTCTGTCCTGCTGGGCTGCCCAAAAATGTCCCGTGAATGTACTCCAAGGCTAAAAACAGGAGATACACTATGTAAACTATTTCCTACAGTTACTTTTTTATTCAGGATTAATTACAAATGATGAGGTTGTCGTGTTTTTGTGCTGACCATGGACCAGTTTCATCCTCTCTACGATATAGAACCCATATTACAAAGTTGTCCATAATTTATAGTTTGTACGAACATGCTTTCAGCGGAAGTGTATCCGGTATCGATCGGTATTTGTGCTTTGGTCAGAATAGCGGATGTTCGATTAATTCTTAGATACGTAATAGTATTAATCCTATCAGTATTAGTATAATCGATGTAATCATCGTTGTAACAAGAATATCTATGTTAAACAAACAATCTCAGGTCAGAATACTTACTGCGTATATGGAGAAACTTTCTGACAACTTTATTATAATTAGCAATATTAAGGTTAATAATAACCTGTAACTTGGAGAAATACATGCAGCTCGGTTAAGTTTAAACTGATTTACTTTTTGTTTTCCATGATTGTTACTGGTGTGGGATACATACAAGACAAGCGTGTACCTTTCCGAGGGGAAGATGGTCACCGAACC
>JACATO010001845.1:0-19085 GCA_018389105.1 Nautilus pompilius | reverse complement strand
TGGGCTCGCCGACAGACTTCCGTCCTAGTCTATTCATTTGTGGTGGGTGGGGAAGAGAGTAATGGCTTATCACAAGCGAACGAATAGGGAAACGTTTCATGCCGAATATTGGTTTGTGAAGAAATTTTGGGAGAAAAAATGCTTTTGAAGAGAAAAGAATTCGCGGCAACGCAGGTAACTTTATCGATCAACAGACACAGGAAGAAAGCCTCGTGTATGGGAAACACTCTCCAACAATAAGAAACGAGAAAAGGTAGGCTTTACCTTTTCCAAAAAAGTATCAATAACTCGCGCCGTGCGATTAAAAGAAGAAAAGCCGTACGAGAGAGAAGGCAGTCGCATATCTCATCGTCCACTCGCTTTCCGTCGACTGGCAGCTTCATCATCGGAGACTTCTGTCTCTCCTCTTTCCCTGCTCCTACGGTTGGCTTCTTCGACGCTGTTTATTACCGTTATTATCATTATTTTGTAACATTGTTTCGCGAAGACGACTCTACCTGTCGGGGGGCGCCAGGTCCGTGCTGGCTGGCTGGCTCTTTAACAGGTGAAAGGCGAGGCAGTGGAGAAGCACGCGAGTCACTTCCGCACGGTGCAGGCGGACAGGAACTGCCCGCTAGTGCGACGACGGCTCAAAAGCAATATTTGTTTAGACTCCGAGGCAGAGAGAGACTGCAATCCTGCCCTTCTTCCGTCGTCCCTGTCTCTGACCGATTGCAAGGCCAGTAATTTTATTTTTTAATCTACATTTTTAAAATTGTAGTTTGTCTATAGCGTCGCGCCTCCCCTCTCCCCGGTCAGCCATCCCGTTTCCGTTTCCGACTTCGGCGTAGTCACGCACGCGCTTCCGGTTCGTTTCAGCGACACCTACTTCTTTTTTTTTCCGTCTGTAATTATTATTTTTAAAACAATTTAAAAAAAAAAAAATATGCGTTACGCCAGGCGCTGAATCAATACGAAGTTCGCGGCACAGCTCCGGGAGACGGCGCTGTCGGCGGAGGGAGCCGGAACCTCGGAGCGGCCCGTCTCCACGGCGATTATCCGCGCGGCGTCGGTTGCTATCCTGGTAAGAATGCATCTGGCCGACGGCCGTCGACTTGAGACTTAGTACCGCCGGTGGTCTGCGGCTCAGCTCGGTTATCGGGACGAGAGAGACAGAAAGGCGGCGAACTGAATGTGCGGAACGCAAGGCGTCTGACTCGCCGCAGTGGAGGACTTGGACGAATAGAGAGGACAGGGCGACTGAGATGGGTGACAGACCGCGGAAATCGAACCAACACAGCCGTGCTTTAGCAGGGGTGCACTAAGACATCACTTTTCTGTGATGCAGCTTCACACGGTGCGGAGGAGTTGCGTCCGCCTCTAGCGGCTTCCGGCTGTAAACAGGCGCGTTTAATTTGTGAACGGGGAGAGGGGATCGATCACCAACTACCTGTACAGGTATATTTACATATTCTGGACACCATTAAGCCGTGGATTTAGCGCTAAAACAAAAGCTAGGAATTTACCCGTTAGTTGCAAGTGGTCCGTCCGTCTCTCGTGAGGCCCCCCCCACTTCTCTCCGATATTTTCCGACCGCCTTTAATGCCACACATGACCGCCATGAGCACGAAATAGTTTTTGTAATTATTTTCTTTTAAGACAATGCGACTTTAATTTTTTTAAAAAGACAAAACAACCTATTCATGAAGCTGTTAAACGTGATAAATTTAAGAGCGAAATTATTCTTTACTCGACCTCGTTGAGATTTAAAGTTTTACCTATGCTGCCCACTCGCGGTGGTATTAAACAGAATAATGAACTCTCTCTCCCTCTCTCTCTCTCTATCTCTCTCTCTCTCTCTCTCTCTCTCTCTCTCTCCCTCTCTCTAATGCTATATTCAAAAATAATTTACTTAGGGAGAAGGTATTTCGCTATCTTTTTTATTCCTAAAAAAGGGCCTAAGAGCGTTTTTATTATCTACGATGTCCGGCTTAGCTCGGGAAAACAATTCTTTGCATTCTGCGATCCTGTAGAACTACAAAAACTCAGTCAAAGACCGGTAATTCTTTTTTAAATAATCCATATCATTCTCCGCTCTATTGTATGTATGGGCTCCATCGCGAGTAATTAGTCTAGAATTATTCTTTCCGAAAAACCACTGTACCTTAACAGTATTAACTTATGACAGGAGACATGATCTATTAAGGATTCGAGCCAAGAACACACTTCCGTTTAGAAACGGATGTCTTCAAAGCGGCGGGTGAGAGAACATTTTCTATAATAGAAGAGTTGTAAACGATTGCAAACTACGCTTTCCTCCCAAATAATTTATATTTCGGTTGTGGCTACATTCCTAACTTAAATTTAAAAAAACTGTATATCTATAAGTAATTGTAACGAAGGTAATGTGTTGACTCTCAATCAACTGCGGTGAAAACCGTGACTATGATCCTTAGTGAGTATATTTAAGTTCGGACTTTTGCCTACAGGAGCACTGAAGTTAGAAAGACTAAGTCTGGTCGAAATGATTTAATTTAACGCGCATGCGCACAAGTAGTGAGATGACCGCAACAGTTTAGATAGTGAAAGGTCAGCTTCTTACTATTCTTACACACACACATACACAATTATTAGCTGGATCAGGTCAACGCAGCTTTATGTTGTCATACAATAACCACTACAAACGATCTGAGTATCTAATCCATCTACAAACGAAGAAGAACAGATAATACCACGATAGTTACGGTACTGTTACGTAATATCGAAGCTGTCCGATGCCCGCCCAACTAATGGCGAGAAAAGGAGGGGGGGATAACTCATAAACACGGTCAGTGCGCCACCGTGATTTACCAAGCGAGCTGCTGATGACAAACACTGGGAAGAGCAGTTCTCTAGCGTGGAGGAGATAGAAAAAAAAAAAAGTTGCGCGACAAAAAAATGTCCCTGACGTGGACACGAGATTTCGACGTCAGATTACTGTCAGACACACTGCACCCCTAATCTCTTGTCCTGTGCCAATCTGAGAAATGGAAAAAAAAACTAATTTATAAAGTGACACGAATCCCCTGCTTTACCCCACGAGATGAGCAAACCTCGTAAAAGAAAAAGAAGCAAAAGATATATTCGCTGTCCTTCGCTTGCCCTCGTCCCTCAGCGATATATTACCGCGGAGAGAGATAATTATAATTCACGGAATATGTCGGAGCTTAGTACTCGAGAAGCCTCGTGAGACGTCTGTCTAAATAAATCACCTCCATCTTATTACTCCAGCCCCAAGCGGAATATTGCTCGTAAAGGGGGAAACGAGGCGTCCGGGTAGTGGCGTGAAAGTCGCAGACTGATTATCTGTCTAAGCCACGTTTTCCTCCCTCCATTCTTTCTTTTGTCAGCTAAAAGTTGTCTTCTCCTATTTGAATCATCAACCGGAATCATTTTTAGTCCAAGAGTTATTTCCCTTAGTTTTTCATACCAAACCACACGGCGAGAGAGAGATGACGTCAGTAAAGAGAGAGAGGAATGGAGAAAGGGAGAGGGAGAGAGAGAGAGGAGAGAGAGAGAGCGAGAGATGACGGTAGAGAGAGATGGAGAGAGAGAAAGAGAACATGTCTCTTAACTAAAACCCGTCCCATTTTTTAACTTTCTTTTTCTTTAAGATGACAGTCACTTGGTCACGAAATTCTCCGTTTAGCTGGTAATCACCACTAAATAGATGCCAGAGCCCCGTGATTTAAACAGTTTCACTGTACAACAGACATATCGGGTCCGCTTTTAGTAATCTTCTGTAAGTAGACAAGGGGCTGTGCTTGTTGTCGGCCTTTAGAAATGTCCCTAGCTTTATCGTTTTTGCTACGGGAAGTATCACTGGGGCCCTGACGATGTCCCTTCTGCTGCTCTAGTAACGTTTTGTACGTCTGGAAACATAAATACCTTTCTACCTGTTCTCCAGTGGTTGCCGCGAAAAAGAGGCTCTACTCAAAAGACACCCACGCGACGTCAGAATAATAAGGAGAGTAAATGCCGCATAAACGCCTTGTAAAGATGACCTTTTAGTTCAGTATCCGTTCATTTGGTTATCTGCCCTTGGACGGGTCCACGGTTCAGAGCCTACTGGGGAAATGAGTAGTTGTGATTCCCAGACAACGCCACTCTGAGAAAAGTAATCGGCCCTTTAATCAATCAATAAAAACGCACAAAATCAAAGCGAAGAAATTCAGAGAATTTATCATTTTCAGTTACAGCAAGTGCGTTATCTTCGGTATAAAGAAATGGTTATTTTAGAAAATAAAACACTGCGATTGTTTGGAAATCGAGTTGATGGAATTGAGCTGGTTAGATGGAGGGGGGGTGATGGTAAAAACGACAAAATTAAATGAGACAATGAAAATTACTTTTAAAAATCGGCATAATTCTATAATTTTTTATTTAGAACGTTAATTGGCTTTAAACTTTCCTATGGCATAATTACACAGATTTATTTACTGAAAGAGATGATGCTAATTGAGAAGAGATACGAATTGGCAATTCTACTAAATGTGGCTTTTAAATACAAAGATGATTTGATAACTGTATTAAAGCGGTTTCGAACTAAAACTGTTATCGGCGCTGTTCTTGCCAGAGACTCGAAAATTGAGAGAGAGAGAGAGAGTGAGGTGACGTCAGTACACACAGTGATGATGTCAGCACAGAGAGAGGTGACGTCAGTACACACAGTGATGATGTCAGCACAGAGAGAGATGACGTTAGTACACACAGGGATGATGTCAGCACAGAGAGAGGTGACGTCAGTACACACAGTGATGATGTCAGCACAGAGAGAGGTGACGTCAGTACACACAGAGACGATGTCAGCACAGAGAGAGGTGACGTCAGTACACACAGGGATGATGTCAGCACAGAGAGAGGTGACGTCAGTACACACAGGGATGATGTCAGCACAGAGAGAGATGACGTCAGTACACACAGAGACGATGTCAGCACAGAGAGAGGTAACGTCAGTACACACATAGATGATGTCAGCACAGAGAGAGATTACGTCAGTACACACAGAGATGATGTCAGCACAGAGAGAGGTGACGTCAGTACACACAGATATGATGTCAGAACAGAGAGAGAGATGACGTCAGTACACACAGATATGATGTCAGCACAGAGAAATGACATCAGTACAGAGAGAAGGTTGTCATCCATTACTAAGACACTTGTCAGCCTGCAGTTAAAAGATGATATAAACATACAAAGACAGTTACAACAAGTTTGATTTTCCCTACCTCTCCGATCTAGACAAGACAATATTAATGGAATGTGGGGGGCACGGTTATTCTGGCTCTTCTTCACCAGTAGGTTCTGTGGGCTTTCTGTGCTTTCCTTTAACATCTGGAAATGAAGAGTTCTTCTAGTGATGCTCTCGTTGGAGATGTTGACGATTCCGGATCTTCGTAGTGCTGGATAACTCTGCCTAGCGGGTAACTGCGGCACTACGCTTCTTCGACAAAGTGGTAAACGAAAACGTGTTTGTGTGTGTATGTGTGTGTGTGTAAGCAACAGCACAGTTTATTACTAAAATTTATTTCTGAGAGTTTCTTTTAAATATTGTGAGATAAGAGTTGCGATAATATTTTAGTCAAAATAAGCTGCTAGTTAATGAGCTGATGGCTCTGCAAACTACAGCCATAACACAACAATGTTATGTGCGCCCTCGTTTGTCGGTGTACACCGTTAAATATGACGCAAAAAATTGTCTTTATTTTGAGATATCAGTAACTGCCGAGTTGAGTCCGTATTTATCATCAGATTTTACCAAACATTACGCAACATTTGTTTTAAATAAATAGTAGTAAGTATGGAAATTAGTCTACTTTCTATCCGGAAATCCAAGTAAATATCATGTAAAGTTTATTCCTAAATATGAAGTAAATCTGGACTTTACTTAACGTCAATGACAATAAATGCGAGGAGCTGCCCAACGGAAATTGACTGGCAGACATCAGCTGCAGCTTTATACTATTTATCTTTGCTACTTTAAAAAATATTATATAGTTAATTTGAATTTAAAAAAAAAATGTACAATTTATTTATTCAATTCGGCCATTAATATTAATAAAAGGTACACATGTATCCAAAGTTTCTCTTTGTACTCAGAATGCGGAGCAGATGTAAGTGTTTTGTTCGATTCTCATCTAGTTCTAATCCGCAACTAGTGAAACAGGGTCTCCTTGATGTTTTCGCAGTTAATCCAATTTTACGAAAAGCTTTCCCTAGATGTCAGCTTAGAAGGTTCTAGTAACCCTGACGTCAGTAGCTGTTGCTCTAATTTTTCTTAAGAACGGATTTTACCCGCGCTACCTAAAATGAAAACATCGGGACATTTAACCTTTAAATTCCAAATGTATATTGTTGATCTATCAGTTCGTTACAAAAGTTTTGTCGGTTTTTATACCATGTTAATTTGGGGTCCATTTCTTGCCTGTTTGTGAAGGTGTATATGGATAAGTTATGCATCGTTTTGTAGCATATACTTTGGCATACATTATGCCAAAACCTGCCTTTTTAAAAATCATAAAATGAATATTTTTTCAGGGTTCTGAGTGAAGAATGGATAGAGAGGTTTTTGGTGCCATTTTGCTTCACGAGTTCAAACCGGACCACAAAGGGAGGCGACTCGCAACTTTAAGCAGCCATGGGGCGAGGACACGGCGAATGAGTGTAGAGTAAACGATGGTTTGCAATGTTTCGATCAGGAGATGTGAGTCTCGAAGATAAGGAATGTAGCAGACGTCCTTCCAGTTGTGATGACGGCCGTCTGAAAGCCTCATTGCTATGATGATTCAATCAGACAAACTTAAAATATCGCGCTAACACGTATTAATTTGAAATCGTCTAAAACCCGATGTTCCTTAGAATCTTGGTGTTTTTCTCACATCTTGTAACCTACTTAATCAGTCCTGAAAAATAAGCGGGCAGACATCGATGTAATACCTGACGTTGTCCCGCTCAGAATTCTCCATCCCCCTAGTAATATTCATCCGGCCGGCCGCCCTGTTTGCATTCTTGATTCTTTCCATGTTCTCTCGAGACTTTAGAAGAAGCTGCTTTGGCTTTTCTTACTCCCTCCACGTACTTTCCTCTCTCCGCGCCCAGCGTTTTGTGGATGGCACCTCGACATAGTTCTCCATCGCTCAACCCTCGCGCACACGTTGCCTCGCTTACAGCTATCCCGATTCCCTACTTCTCGACAAACCGCGGCGTGGCGCTTCCTGTACGGAAATAAACACGGTCAGCTGACCCGTGTTGTGCGCCTCTTTCGCTGCTCGACAGCTAATTTTGCGACAATGAAATAACAAAAACTATTTTATCTCAGAGTTGTTGCCCAAATTCTCGGCTTCTTTTCCGTACCAATCTTAAAAGTCTGTTTTGGAAGCATGTTTAAAAAATTTAATCGATAGAAAACATTATGCACAGAAGAATTTCTCTTCTAGTCGAGGACTTTTCTTTTAGACTCCCGGGCTGTCACCCCGGAAGACCATTTTCTTGTCCCGGAAATGCAGCCGACCAATGGCTTTATTTCGCCTGTAAGGGGTTAGATCCGGACCAGCGACGCAATCTCAAACAAGCTTTTTTGTCTAGCAGCATTTAAGACACCCAGACCTCACAGCTCTGTTCTATCGACTTTCATTCTGGGCCCCGGACGGGAAGTCGATACGTTTTTCCATCCTTTCCGGTGCTTAGTCGTGACTGCTGGAGTTTTTGCGCGCTTTGAAATATAATTTCTTACGGGAACCTTCGTCGTGTGTATATTTTTATGATCTTTAAAGGAGAGATGAATCCAGATGCGTTGCTGTCGTCTTGGATTTTAGACCAACTGCTAACAAAAATTTGGCTGCTATTGCGCGAGTTCAAGACGTGTGAGATAAACGAAAATGGGGACGAGGTTCGGTCTGCTTTCCGTCTTGATGAATCACCGGCGTAAGTTCTGTCAGCGAGGCTGACTTTTGCTCAATACAGCGACGATAAAGACGTTCGCCAGGCTGGTTTTGTCTGTGCGTTTTTGTTGTGTTTTTTTTTTCGTTTATATCGATATTCGCCGCGAAGAGAGCTCGCAAGATTCCTAGAGGCAGGGGAAGAGAGCGATGACGTCATTACAGAGAGAGAGAGATGGAGAGAGAGAGTTGACGTCAATACAAAGAGAGAGTTGATGTCAATACAAAGAGAGAAAGAGATGATGTCATTACAGAGAGAGAGAGAGAGGAGATGGAGGAGAGAGAGATGACGTCATTACAAAGACAGAGAGTTGATGTCATTACAGAGAGAGAGAGATGGAGAGAGAGAGATGACGTCATTACAACAGAGCAGAGAGTTGATGTCATTACAGAGAGAGAGAGATGGAGAGAGAGATGACGTCATTACAAAGGCAGAGAGTTGATGTCATTACAGAGAGAGAGAGAGAGATGGAGAGAGAGAGAGTTTGAGGTCAATACAAAGAGACAACGAGAGAAAGAAATGTCATTACAGAGAAGAGAGAGAGAGATGGAGAGAGAAAGAGTTGAGGTCAATACAAAGAGAGAAAGAAATGTCATTACAGAGAGAGAGAGAGAGAGATGGGACGTCATTACAACGAGAGAGATGATGTCATTACAGAGAGAGAGAGATGGAGAGAGAGAGTTGACGTCAATACAAAGAGAGAGTTGAGGTCAATACAGAGAGATGACGTCATTACAAAGAGAGAGAGATGATGTCATTACAAAGAGAGAGAGAGAGAGATGGGAGAGAGAGAGTTGACGTCAATACAAAGAGAGAGTTGAGGTCAATACAGAGAGATGACGTCATTACAAAGAGAGAGAGATGATGTCATTACAAAGAGAGAGAGATGATGTCATTACAGAGAGAGAGAGATGGAGAGAGAGAGATGACGTCAATACAAAGAGAGAGTTGAGGTCAATACAGAGAGATGACGTCAATACAAAGAGAGAGAGATGATGTCATTACAGAGAGAGGGAGATGATGGAGAGAGAGAGAGTTGACGTCAATACAAAGAGAGAGTTGACGTCAATACAAAGAGAGAGATGATGTCATTACAGAGAGAGAGATGATGTCAATACAAAGAGAGAGATGATGTCATTACAAAGAGAGAGAGATGATGTCATTACAGAGAGAGAGAGAGAGATGGAGAGAGAGAGAGTTGACGTCAATAGAAAGAGAGAGATGATGTCAATACAAAGAGAGAGATGATGTCATTACAGAGAGAGAGATGATGTCATTACAGAGAGAGAGATGACGTCAATACAAAGAGAGAGTTGACGTCAATACAAAGACAGAGATGATGTCAATACAAAGAGAGAGATGATGTCAATACAAAGAGAGAGATGATGTCATTACAGAGATATGACGTCATTATAAAGAGAGAGATGACGTCAATACAAAGAGAGAGATGACGTCATTACAGAAAGAGAGATGGAGAGAGAGAGAGAGACTTCAAAAGATTAAGACACTCTTTCCCCCTATATTTTATCACACTATTTGCTGCTTTAAGAAGCTGGAAATTGATTTTCCATATGATAAAAGAAAAACATTGCGCATATGTCATATTGGCAGTTTGTGTTTACTTATCTAGATCTAGCAAAAAGAATAAACAAATGAGCGCAGAGACAGACGCAGCAAGTACAAAATGTGTATTTAAAAGCTTATTTATATATTCGTCAATCCTTGCAGTCTTTAGCCTACTTCACAACTACCGTACGCCTGCGTAATGAGTACGTTGTTCAAACTGAGCGACCCTTGAAATTCCGCTCTCGCCTGGCATCAAAGCCACCGATAAAAGCTCACTAACTAACCTGCCAGCACACTGGTGCTTTTGTTCACAAGCGTCGCTGTAGGAGACAAGAACTAAATTATTTAAAATTGCTTCCATCGTTCAAAGACGAGGAAGCCGGATAAAAAACATTTACGTTCTGCGGTGCCGGGGCGTAGAGGAAGGGAATCGTGGGATACTTGGCCTTGTCATCAAAAGATCGCTCTCCTTCTTTCTTTGACATCACTAAATCGGATGAAGCAGTTGAAGTTCACTTCGAATGATGTCGTTACTGGCCAGCTGTCGCCAGACTGTAAAAAGACCTGATTTCTATCTACAAACAAGCAAACACACGAGAGAGACACAGACAGAGAGAGAGAGAGAGACAGAGAGAGAGGGAGAGAGAGAGAGAGAGAGAGAGAAAGATGGTGATGAAGAGAGAGAAAGACAGAGATGGTGAGAGATGGATGGAGAGAGATGGAGATGAAGAGAGAGTGATGGTGATGAAGAGAGAGAAAGACAGAGATGGTGAGAGATGGATGGAGAGAGAGATGGAGATGAAGAGAGAGTGATGGTGATGAAGAGAGAGAAAGACAGAGATGGTGAGAGATGGATGGAGAGAGAGAGAGAGAGAGAGAGAGAGAGAGAGAGAGAGAGAGAGAGAGAGAATATGTACATGTATCGAAAGAAACAAACAAGACTTGGGTCCGAAGATTATTTCCAGCCGTCTATCACTTTGGATACAACCCCAACACCCCCCAACCTGTTTTTAAAACCTATATACTATAATGAAAGATAGGAATGAATGCTTTCCGTATCTGGTAGGTTTAGGGCGATACGGACCAGAGAATGGGAACCAACGTCCACCCATATCGCAGCAAGTGTCGTGAAAAGCCGAACGACAGAGGATCGGAACTGTTTGCTTAAGATACTCAAAATGACACTCATCGCAGCGGTCCTCGCACTTCCTTCGGTGTCAGTCAGTGCGCTTCTTCAGAGGTGTCAGAAATACTCTGATATCCGCATTAACTTTAGATTTTGATCCGTTTCTGTTCTCGGACACTCGCCGACTACTTCGCTATGCATAACTGCGGCATCGTTGCAACTTTAGCCGAAACGTTCCTTTTTGACCAGCTTCCCTTTTCTTCTTAAACTCTCAACACTGGGCGCGGTTAGTCCCCAGCCCCTCTCTGTCTGGTATCGTTACTCGGCGGAGACACGGGGTTATCTCCCATCGGGACGCCCGCCCCGCCCGCCCCCTACCCCACCTAAAACAGCGACGGACAAAGCAGAAAGATGCCGTTTGGTTGCTGGTCACACACCCGGAAATCCGTCTCACGAAGTTCTCCCCACGTCTCGATGGCCGCCGATAGATTATTCTAGACCTTCTCCCTTATTTCCAACCTCCCTCTCGTGACCGACGATTCGATTGTCGCGCCATCTGTTTTATCGAGCCACGTGCGCAAAACCAGCATTTTCCCTTTCCTCGCTTCCTGTGATTTTATCGGGAAGGGAGCAGAAACCCCCCCCCTTTTTTTTCAGGTGAATCTGCTTTTAACCCTTCCCAATCCCACGCCAGGTTTCGGTAAACAACCCGTGAGCCGGAGAAACGATAGCGGTTAGCGGTTCGCCCGCTGCGCAGCAAGATTAGCGACAACACTACACCAGCTTCAGATTACCACTTCTCCGCCGTGATCTCCGTTTACAGATTAGCGTAATCCGGCGTGGCGGTTAAAACGACCTCAAATCAAACCACAGTAAGCGACTTAGACTCCGGCTGGGTAACGCTACTAACCCAAAAGAAGTACTCCCGCTGTCGGAATTCGTGAAGGGGAGGGGGGAGGAATCGCTGGCTGAAGCCAGGCAATGAGCTCCGTGGGGTAGCGCATCGCGGAACGCCACAATCGATGGAGATCATACCTTGCCATGTTCTAGATCGGACCACCCGGAATACTCAATCGGGCCCCACCCCCCCCTGCCTCACGACTTAGCGCGGGTATGTATACATACAGATAGAGCGGTAGAAAATTGTTTTGGGGTCCGGGTGCGGGGCAGTAGTTTACGTAATAATTCCAGATGGAGAGGAAGATGGGGCAGAAGTAGCAGCCGGAGCTATCTGTAGCAGTTACCGCCCCACCCCCCAGACGGTTGTATTTTGAGTGGGATTAATGTGCCTCGCGCGCAGCCTCCCTGACAGTAAGTCTCTCCAGCAATCTCTGAAGAATTCGAGGAAGAAAGAGAAGCCCACCCCAGCCGGTCTTAAGTTACAAGAGCAATATAGTGTGCTCGCAGGGCCGTCTGGAAGGAGCTCTACATCTATACTGCCGTAAGTGCCAAGAGCGCGTGGGTCCACCAGGCGATGGAAACCATGTTGGAATTGTCCTGTAGCTCCACTGAGTTAAGGTTAGGGTCCAGCTGGTCTGGCGCGTGTCAACCCCAAAATTTAGGACTTATGTGGAGTTGAATCTAAAAAACAATACATACCTGGATTTAAATTATAAATGGATGCAACCTGGAATAATCCGTCGATGGCATCCGGTCAGCTATAAGCAAACTGTAAAATCTACTTCCTGAAGACGGAGAGCGTCAGACAGAAACCGAGGTCAAGTTGACATTTCATTCCTCAGACAGTGGCCATATTGAACAAGTTGGGGCTGAAGTTGGTCGCTGCGCGTGACGTCACTAACTTTTGCAGCCGCCTAGAGGAGGGTCAGGGGACAGGTTCTCGGACACTAGCCGCCGACTCCCTCGCTATACCTAACTGCGACATCGTTGCAACTTTAGCAGAAAGGTTTACCCTTTAGAATAAAATTCGTTTTAATCCTACTTCCGGTTTTAACACAACTTCGGACATCGGGGCAAACAGCTTGTAAGTAACGGACCGCCAAGGTTGAGGAACCCGAGCTCGAATCCCTGCTGAAGACCAAGAAAGACCCTACCCCCAACCCCAACCCCCACCTTTTAGAGATTATATTTGTGAAAACGGAGAACAATTTCCTGTGAAGCGTTCGAACCTCTCGAAATGAGTCCGAGTGCGGACTAAGGTAACATTCGGGTACATTCTGGCTTTACACCGGGCAGAGCGGTCGAGCCGGTGTCCGTTGACGCGAGCAGACATTTTCTTCTGGCCCGTCATTGGTCGCTGGTGGCAAAAAAGGAACCGGAATCACGTTCGTGCTGAGCCTTTTGTTCTATGGCGTAAAAAAAAAAAAAAAAAATTAGGAGGAAGAGAAAGGGAGAGGAAGCTGTTCGAACGACAACCAATTAATTCATTTCTCCCGGGTCCCGCCGCGGAGATGCTGCTATTCGACTCATGGCCGCCCACTCAGTCCATGGCGGACGGGCCGGCCTCGAGTCTGGTCGTGGTTGCTGTTCTAAGAAGTAACGCCATTGATCTGTTTAACTCCCCGACTATCTGGGATTTATCGGGTTCCTGTTAATTAGAATAAACAAAGAAAGAAAAGGGGGAAGGGTATCTGGCAGGGAATTGTAGTAACCGGCAGTCGAGGAGGGCGGGCCGAACACGTCTGGCTGGCTGGAGCACCATCATCGTGCAACCCCTCCCCCCCTAGAATCGTTCGACGGGCTTCCCTTATCTTCCGCTGTCCTTATCGGAGGCAATTAAGGTAGCGCGCGTGACATTTCGGCGGGAGTTCGCTTTCGGGCGATAGAACGAAGTCAATTAGTGATGGACGGGGGAGAAAGAGCGGGAGAGGTGGCGGGTTAGCGGACCGGGGGAATCCGCTGGGCCGGCGAGGGGTCGTAAAGAGAGACGCCCGATAACGGACCCTCTGCTGGGACCTTAATGCCCGCCCCATTCTGCTCGCCCCGTCTTTCACGGCGAACGTGACGGTGGGAGCCCGGGCCCCTCGCCGTCTGCCAGGTAAGGTAAGCGGCGGAGCTTCTTTCCCCTAGAAGAAAGAGATTGGACAGGACACGCGACGATTTATGGGTGCGCTGCGAAAGCTGGCGGGCCCCGTCGGGGTTTTGGGGGGGGAGAGAGAAGAAGATTCCCTAGAGGTCAGCCAGTTTAGACGCCGTCCGTGCCTTTGTTTGGCAGTTTTGGAAAGGACCTGACTCTGAGGAGCAACATCACAAATGGCGTCTGCTCGGTTATCACGGAGCTAAGGCGGGTCGCTTACGACACTCATAAAGTGCGTTACGGAGATTGTTTTTTTTTTTTAAAGATGGCTACAAAGTCTAATTGTAAAACAAGTGCATTTAAGGTTTAAAATAAATCCTAGTTCACTGGTAAAGTAGAACAAATTTTCTCCCGTTTCTTGACTTTTTCTTTCTCTTAAACTTGGGGGCCCCGAGTCCGAATCCCGGTTGGAAACAGCTCGATTTGGTTCCACGGCTCTTCTACCCCAGCCCGCCTCGCGGCTTCCCCACCCCCACGCATCTAAATATAAAGATCTCTAGTAGAGATTATAGTCTCAAGGCGGCCACCAAGCGGCCCTTCTTTCCACCAAGATTAGACCATCGTGGAAATGGAGTTGACTTATGGCCCTTTCTAATTTTTTTTTGCATTTGGAAACAGCAGAAAGCGATCATAAGAGAAGCAGGCAGTAAGTGATTCTATTTTGGTCATTAAAACAATGGAATCTTTGATAGCTTTTTTCTTTTTTTTGCGATACTGGATCGTTCCCTTTAATGAGGTACTACTTTTGTAGGCGGATGAATTAAACGACTATTTTCCTTCCCACAAAGAGATCGACGCTATTCGCGTGTTGCTTCTGCTAGCTTTATTTATTTATTTTAAAACTGTTATTCTTAAACTTTTCAGAAACCGGCAACAGTCAAAGCTGGCGTTTTAGAGATCCCTAAGGCGCCACTGTTATCAATTAAGCAGTTGACATCTTGCGCTTGAAAAATGGCGCTTGCAATTCACAGCACGGAAATACACGAGAATACACGAAACAGCACGGAAATACACGAGAATACACGAAACAGCACGGAAATACACGAGATAGCCCGAGAATACACGAGATTTGTAGCTTGTTTATATAACACCCCAGCTGATAAATCGAGCCTGGAACCAATTCCATTGCGCCCCAACGGATCCGGTTGGGGGGGCGGGCGGATGAACAGTGGGAGACAGAAGAGAAAAGAAATCATTCGTTCGGGATTGGCGCTATGACGAAAGTATAGCCTACCACCACGTGCACTAATACAAAACCAAGACGCTGTTTGTAACACGTCATTGCATTGGCTGGTTGGTTGACGGAGAAGAAAGGCATTCTGCAATTCGTGAGATGGTCGGCTTCTTACACTTATGAAGACGTTCACTGCTGAATGTAAAGTTTCAGCAGTTTGAAAGCTTTTCGCTCACACGAGAAGTTCTCTTTTCAAATAATAGTGGGACGAGCGGGCGGTTTCTCACAAACCGCGGGGAGCCGTCTCACGCTGAAGTAGCTTCCCTCCAATAAATGGAATTAGTCCCAGTAGCGGTCGCCCTGGCAACGCACTTGCAAACACGGAGAAGAAAAGGACTGAAAATATAAACCGAGATCATAAAAAAAAACAACCCGTCAATAAAAATACTTAACCCACCAGCAGGGCTATAAACAGACAGTTTTTGCTAATAATTTCCGCCCATCGTCGTCGATTCCGAGCCGCCCGGTTTCTTTCTGGGATGCCATGAGCAACGTTCCTCCCTCCTCCATCCCATCCCCGGCTCCCGTCTCGGCTCTGTGGGAGGGGGGGGAGAAACGGCTTTGCGTCACCGTCGAGACGAGAGTAGCCGAACGAGCAGAGTTCGCGAATGCGAGTAATAATTAGTAGGAACTTAAGTCTGGGAGCAGACCCTGGACAGGGGCTGTAAATGAAGTTCGGTGAGCGGGAATGGGGGGGTTCTCTCCTCGTTTAGCGCCTCCAACGAGTGTAAACGATTCCCTGATCGCCGGTGACGGGTACCACGTCCTAAAGCGGATCATACGGCAAAGCCGTCCACACCCAGTTCATACCGAGCGTTAATCTCGCTCTGGGATTAAATAATAAAGTCTAGCCTCGTGATGAATTTCGCGTAAAGACCGGGCGTAGCGCGGTTAATTCCCTCCTTTCCTGTAATCCGTAAACATCGTGACGGGAAATTCTTACAATATTAATTTCCTGGACTTAATTCCGCCGACTTGCGCTGTCAGGCCGAATCTACCCTGGTTTCTGTGAGTATATTACGTGTTCGCCCTCCCGGCTACCGGCAGCGGAATTGGATAATAGCCGTTCACTGGCTCCACGCCTCCCCCCCCTCCTCCTCCTCCTCCGCCTCTGTTCCGTGACGGCACAATATGTCAGAACGAGTATGCATCACATCCGAACGACTGCATTCCTATTTACCTGCAGGTGTAAAGCACTTCAGAGTAATGTCTCCTTGTACGTGCGTTCGCGAGCGCCCTCATTCGGATTGACTGACTTTCAAATCGGGTTTCACGTGTAGAAACCCTTTTCGGTGATCGCAATCTTGTCTGTCTACCGTTTTCGTGTACCTAATTTTTAAAGCGTATGTCCCTTTGTCAAACCAATTTTTTAAAGCGTGGCAAACATCTCCCCCCCCAAACCCAGTTTTTTTCCTAAATAATTTCGCCATTTAACCTCACATAGTTAATAGATAGACAAGAGTTTGTCGGCGGGTTACCTTCCCTTTCCTTCCGGTGAACAGCGAAGGCTGTCTGTGCCGACTGCTTCCAATGTTAAGGAAACATTGATCTACTAATGGGAAGATGGCTTGACTCAATAAGATCACAACAACAGAATAATTATAATCGCCATCGTCGTCGTCGTAACTTTCTTAATTCACCCGCTGTAGATGAATCCCAGCAGGTTCGAACTTTTAGTGTGTACGAACAACGCTATAGCTCTCCTGTCACGAAGGCGACAAACAGCTTCGTGCACGTCGGAGTTGTGGAAGATGCTTTGCTGTACGTATTCCGGCAGGAGGTGCTATCTGAAAGACACGGAAAGGGCGATTTACGAAGCATTAAAATGAAAAAGCTTAACTAATATATGCTTATGATAATTTACGATGAGTAATCTAAACTTTGAAACCAAATAATAAACAGTAGTGACTGTTTTAAAACAGTTTGTGAAATGTATTTTAATTAAGTTTTTTTCTCTCGATTCCGCGCTAATCCATCTTTTCACTTGGTTTTTTTTAAATTTTTTTTTATTTTATCAGACCCTGGTGGTAACGTGTGCACTAATTCCGCTTTAATGCCCGCCTGATTCATTAATATCTCTTTTGGTTTTCCGGAAACAAGTCGAAACAGAACAAACCAGCATCGAGTAGGTAAAGACAATTAATCTCAATGGATCTTCGAGCAAATAACGCATTCACCGGGGGCTGTTAACACCGATGATACTGGGGAAAAAAAGAAAATTAATCTCGGCTTAAAGGAGTATCTGACAGGACCGCTACATGGACATCTCACCCCTCTACCATGACCGGACAGGACGGGCCGACACAATAGAGTACTGTACTCGCATCGGGGAAGCGTAATAAACCGACGAACTTAGGCTCATGAATAAATCATGCCCCGATCTTGTTTCCTGGTAACTGCTCAACACACACACACACACCACACACACACACACACACACACCACACACACACATCTTTTTTGCCATAATTTATTATTTCGTGAAATAAAATCCGAATATTTTTTTTCTATTTATTTTAACCGCGTTTACTGTATCACGTGAGAATCTCGATTATCCAGAATGTTCGTATAATCGAATTTGTCTTCAAAAGGGAAGAAAAAAACAAAAAGTGGAGAGAGTTTAGCGAGTATCACGCTTGGCTGAAGTTTACAGACCATATATATATATTATATATAAGCGTGTTTTTTTAATGAAAGCAATCATTTTTATAAAAAGGTTGGTGACCTTTTGTCCGTTTATTGGCTGAAAGGTTACTCATGCACTTGAATGCTAATAATCGCTTTGCCTTAGCTTCCTCCTGTCTCCCCCAGTCATTCGAAGCAGCGGTCAGACCTCTCAGCCTCTCGGAATGACTTAGCAGATATGTCTCTCGTTCTCAACCGACTGCATCATCATCCCGTCTATGTGAAAACCACCAGTCATCACGTCTGCCACAGTTTCATCATCTGTTCCAGTTTACCAACTCACATCATCAACATCTCCTTCAAGACACTGATTTACATCCCATGCTTCCTGGTGCCTGTTTCCAGGAGTCTGTTTAAAAGTCTGAACAAGTTCCCTTGTCTCATCAGCTCCGTCACGTGCAGTGTTATAAATTGTTCCTCTTCAGTTAATCCTTCTGGCCATAATTTGTGTCAGATGAGTTTCAGAGACTTTTGATGGACGCATCTTTACGCTCTTCTGGTCCAGTGCAATGCACCTTCTACTGTTATTGTTATTAGACGCTTCCAGAAACTCAGCAGTTTCTCTAGTACCCAGTGGTAGCGACACTTCAGGCTCTCCTAGACAATAGCCGAAAGAACAATGCACAGGTGTTTTTATCATTTTAGAACAACTTTTTTGTTATGTGGGTGGCAGCTGCGTCGTGCAAAAGTAGCAAATCCTTTTTGGAAACTTTGTGATTCTTCAAGTGCTTCTAGATCATCGGCACAACGTTATCTTTGAACTAGTTTTTATGAAAAGTACAGCCCAGCCCATCTGCACCCTTCTGAATCCTTGGAATATTACTGCGATTTAGAGCTTTGAATTTTCAACAATTAACAGCTTCATTTGTTGGGTGCCTCTTGCATTACCGCAGGCCAGATTGGTCAAGCGTTCTTTTACCTGCTCATACCTAGAGGCTGAAGAGAGGATTTCCATTAGAGCGCTGTTTCATTACACTTGGTCAGTGGTAAGTGGCTTTAAACTTGGCCTGGAATCAAGCAGACAGTTTTTTTTTTTCTGAATGGTAAGTTGCTTGATTCGGTGAAGTAACCGGAATTCTTTCAGGCCACCCAAAACTCGATGTGAACATTCAGCTGCACCACGACTTGGGATGAAATAGCAGCTTTTTAACATAAAACCAGCCCAGGCATTGGTTCCCTGAGTGCGTTTACTGGCTGATTTATCGGCGTTCGATCCTTGCTGCCTTCCAGTTCACATGTGATAGACTTCACTTTTCCTATGATTTGCTCTCAAGCCATCCAGACTCTGTAGCTAACTTTCGTACCCCATCCCCATTCTACATTCTCTGTATCACCTGGCGGTTCTGTTCAAATAATAGAATAGTTCTTACATTCCGCCAGGTACATGCGCTAAATTGAAGGGGTTAGATAGATAGTGGTATCCAGGTTCGAGGGTCCTCAGGATCCCAACTTTGTCTTTCTAACGCTAGTCGCCAGAAGAG
>JACATO010001844.1:0-48056 GCA_018389105.1 Nautilus pompilius | reverse complement strand
TCAGGACCAAGGTTCATAAATGTATCATCTCTCCCTCTGTTCACCTATTTGTTTCTTGGATTTTGGATATAATAGGCTGATCTCTGTACTCAACAGATATCTATTTTTATATCTTCCTTCTAGTTGTTGTCATTATCTTAGCCCTGCACCAGGTGCCAACACAATTTATAGGTGATCTTAAATGAGTATTACTAACAGATGTTTTTCATTTAAATAAATAACACACGCACACCCATTTAAGAGAGGACACAGGTTACCACAAAACAGCACTTGACAATTTCACCACCGTAAAGGTGAGAAATTTATATTTTCAGTCAGAAATCTTTTATAATAGGAACAGTGAACCAATCATTCACTAATTCATCACAAAAGGGTCAGGGCCTATGATGTAAAGCTTGTCTGTAAGTTAAAGGTGGTTTGTGTTTGCTGTACCTAGTGACCGGCGCCACTGGTTGAGTAGGAAAGGTGTTTCAGTGGGGATCTGTAGACAGCTTTAACTTCTTAACTCTAGGCAACCTGAACACAAGTTGGGTGCGTAACACATTCTCGACAGAACGGTGAGCTGATGTTCTGGACTCGAATAACTTTCTGATGGTTTGGACAGCGCACGCCCTGAAATATTAGGAAGCAGATGGCTGTTATTTGGATGCAAATGAGAACAAGATTGAAAAGTGGGCATTTACTATAATTATAATTTGGGTGGGTGCAGCGTGAAAGCTGACACTCGCTTGACTGAAACAGTCGGACCGCATTTTGCTTCTCCATTTTGAGAGATGTTAGTGTAGAGAGAGCAGGTGAACATAGTGTAACCCTGATTTACTTCTGCCTATGACCACCAAACACCATTTATCAATCAAAATTCTGACCATACCTTTATACAGCTGGTGCCATAGTGGAACAGGTATGTTTAAAATGTTCTCTACACGACCCAGTGCATTCATTTACTTTTCAAAATGTTGGTGGTGTTCATCACCATTTGGACTTGTGATGTATAAAAGTCTTTCTCTCCAACAAAACAACATCACAGGGCCTTTGTTCAGCTGAGAAAATGCGCATTTAATATATTTGGTTATTTTCTATCTTTGTTGGTTAGTTAACTAATATATTAGAATTTTTTTACTGCATGATATAAATAGAAAGATAATCAAACTCGGTCGGTCTACCAGGGTAAAATTTTTAAAATACACCACTTGAAGCATTTGTATAATTTTTATTTTGGAGTTACCTCCCACGTCGCTGGTTCTGTGGTGAGTGTCAGCGACACCAAATATACAGCTATCCCATAAGTCTGTGTCAACAGACAGAAGCCACTTTGAATAGATCTCACAGCATCATCATCCCGCCAATGGATCATTTCCCCGGGTCTCCGCCAGTATTCTTCCAGGGTTTACTGTCACCAACAAAATATCAACTCTATTCTGGACAAAGAAATAGTACAATGTTTTCTATAATTCTGTTAATAATTAAAATATTTAGGTCAAAATTTACTACTGAATAATGATTATCAATGCCTAACATCCTAATTATTCATTAATTACATTTATATTCAGGCAGACAATGGCACTTTAGTATAAAATCCGATCACACAGAAAGTTCCAGGTGAAAAAGATCCAACCCCACACCATCTGGTCATCAGACCCCTGTTTTCGTTCCCTTTATTTTAATTTTATCATAACATTCAGACCCTTAATCTGCATAAAACAGTGGAACTCAGTTTGGTTAATTGTTCTTGTTACATTGAATTTATATAATACACATTTAAAACCTGGGCTTGTAGGGTTATAAACGGGCACTTACGAGATATGGGAGGGATTAACACACAACCGTAACCTTAACACTAAAAGTGGGCAAATTCCAAATAAGACGACGACATCTGCTGGCCATAACTGATGGTACAATTACACAAGCTGACTGTTTACCTGTCCTCTGTTTTTACATTATTATTGTCGTCGTCGTCATGGTGAGGATCATTGTTCAGTCAGTCAGCAGTAGCTCAAACAGAGAGAAGTGAGCTACCTTTATTTCTCTCAACTTGCAGTAGTTTTGTAGCACCATTAGGACAACGTTTTTCTCTCTCACTTTATATCCGCAATGACAACAAAGTATTAGAAAAGCCAGGGTTTTAATAACAAACAATTCCGTAGGTCATCACCCCTCCCTCTCTTGAGTACTAAGTATTCTTGGCAAAGACAACACTGAGGATATCCGTGTCTCTTTGGTCTCCATGGATACTCAGCAAGATGTGCTACTTACATACATACAGGCAATACTGAATATAACAACAAACAAAAATACAGGATAATAATAGCTTCATCATACAACGAAGAGAGAGCTATAATTTAAAATTATCCATATCTTCCACTCTCCGTGTAAGAATATTTTTTTTTTATAAATTCATCTAGAATTTATTCAGACCATGTAAATCTAACACTAATTTTATTTGATTAAAAACATTAGTTATCTCCCTTACACACACAAGTAGGAGTGAACAATGTCATCAATCGTGTGACTGTTTATGAAAAAAAATTTCAGAGTTGAAGATTCTGATTGATGGAGAACAGTGATGGCTGCCATATCTGGAGAAGTTCAAGGAACCCAAACTCTGTTCTGTCTCCATTTCTGCTGCTGATCCAGTCAACAACACATTGACATCGAACAGATGAAGTCCAGCCAGCAGCCATTGGACTCCTTCCCCTGTCCAACCTGCAGGAAGGGAAACAAAACCACAAGCCTGGTGTGAGGGGTGAAAAAATGAGAATGATTTTGTCATCAGGGAGTCAGGTAGGGTCCATTGATGTGGAAGGTTCATATAGGATGAGTGAGTGGTCCAAGGATGAGATCATCATTACTTTGGTGAGGACGATTTGCATTCATGGCTCAGAGGAATAAGAAGAGTGGAGAGAGAGAGTCTGTACCAAGAACAGGAGAGAATTAATCTGTTCATACCTTACCTGGGTGGTGGTGGTTGTTGTAACCTGGATGGTCAGCTGTTGTCCTCTATAGACCTCATCAAGGGGGGGGGAGATATTCTGGTCTCCTGGTTATTTATTCTGCCCTGGATGGTCAGCTGTGTCCTCTATTGACCTCATCAGGTGGGGGGGGGCGATATCTCTGGTCTCCTGGTTATTTATTCTGCCCTGGATGGTCAGCTGTTGTCCTCTATGACCTCATCAAGGGGGGGGGGAGATATTCTGGTCTCCTGGTTATTTATTCTGCTGGGGTGATGGAAATGTCCTGGTGTCTGAGTGTTGAAATCTCTGACTTGCCTTTATGTCCACAGAAAAATAAAATTTTACCTACCACCATGAAGTCACCCCCTTCTGAACTACCCCCCCAGGATGTCACTGTGAAGAGGGCCAGGTGACCAGGAGCTGAGTATACCAACTGACAGACACCACTTCTGTGCCTGAACCTTGGTCCTGTGTTGGTTTAAATAGGGACAGACAGGGTGACAGTTTACAAGGTGTACAACTGAAGGTGATAAATAATCTCCTCCTCAAGAAACACCTTTCTACCCATCCTTTTATCTCTGATATTTCAAGCAATGAAATTTCATGAATTTAATCTATATTCAGTAATAATAATGATGTGTTGTCTCCCCTTAGAATAGACTTGATGTATGTAAAGTTACCATAGAAACAAAATTTTTAATAGATGATGATGTGCTGCAGTTGCTATGGGATTGGTTATTTTTGTTTCAAGGAGAAGTACACTTACTTTGTTTTGCTGACATCTGAATGATGTTTTTCTCTATTTATTCACTGAACTGTAAAAAATTAAAGAAAATAAATTTTCCCCCGTGTAGTCAGTTACTTTTTGATGTATTGTAGTTTGTTTATTACAAACAGAATGATGTTATTATAATTGTTGGCTTGGGGAAGATTTTAATTGATATATTATCATCATTTAATATTATTACATGTGTTTTTATTATTAAGAACTGTTCTACTGTTGCCATTAGTAACGGATCTTAATTTTGGGAGATGCTGATCATCTCTTGGCTAAAAACGTGAGGACGGACTTTTTGTTTTGTTTCTTTTCTTTAGTTGATCTTTTTCTGAACATTAAAAAATTGTTTTTTTTTTCCCTTTCTCTTCTAGTCTGTCTCTGAATTCCCTAAAAATTCAGACATCGGTCAGTCAGTTGCTAAGCAAATGTCACAACAATAAGAGAATGCAAATTCCTTAAATTTCCTTTTTTGTTTAAAATTTGTATAAATGTTTGCTGGTATTTATCAGTTGAGTAAGTGAAGTCTACATGTCAAAAGCTAAACTAACAAAGACAATCTTTATTATGCGTTATCTTCTGAATGTGATGATATTTGGTTTCTATAAAAAGTGACAAGAGATTTGGTATCGAAACAAATGAGAATCAATAGTTTGTTGTTTGTTAACCCTATAACACCGGAGGAGTTTGTTAGCCTCTAAAGGATTCATTTCTGATCTGATTCTGCTGGGGTTTCCTACTACAGTCAGCATTACCTTGATTTTGCTCCAGACCTGACATGTGTTTTTGTGCCTTGGCGATGTTGGGTGCTTCCAATGTGATGACTTGAGTTTTTGTTACCGGGTTGCACCCATACACCCACGTTTCATCTCCAGTTATCACAGTATTCTGGAACTCAGGATCCCTGTTGGCAGTATCCAGCAGGTCCTGTTCAACCTCAAGATGAAGTTGTTGTTCCTGAGGAAGCAGCTTGGGCACAAATTTTGCTGCCACTCTGTGCAAGCCCAAATCCTCCTTTAAAATTGCATGTGCAGAATCTTTACTGATCCCAACATCGTCACCAATTTCCTGCACCGTCAAACGACGATCCTCCATTATCAAGGTCTGCACTTTCTCGATAACAACTGCATTGTGGCTTTTGGACAGCCTCCAGGAACGCTGGTCACTCTCAACCAATGTGCAGCCATAGTTGAACCTGTTGTACCATTCTTTTATTTGGGTAACACCCATGGCATTGTCAACGAAAGCCTGTTGAGTTTAGCAAATTGTTTCCGCTTGAGTATCTCCAAGCTTTGGGCAAAACTTGATGCAAGATCGTTGCTCTACACGTTCCATCATCACAGAGTATGTAGTACAGCACCTGACACGCTGGCTGCCTAACAGCGAGTGACGTATCCAGGAAGCCCACCAAAAACTACGCATGAAGGCATGTGGCTCCACTATGCACACTTTTGCCTACCTAAAGTCATTACTTCCCACAGGAAAAAATAAAGTTGGATACTTTTTCGACAGACCTCGTATATCATAGTAAGATAAGTGATGAGTTTCTTCCTAAATCAATGTCTACTACAGTTAAGGTTGTAAGTTAGCAGCAAATTCCTCCATGGCTCTGTTTATTACACTCTGGCCTCCATTCATCAACTTTCCTTTGTTGTAGCAGCTTCATGGGGTTTGTGCTATAGTTGGCCACATGTTTCACCTTTAAATGGTGTATGCTGATAATAAAAGTCATGTTTTTGCTGTTTCACCATCAAAAGAAATATCTTGATTGCAAATTTGGTTTTTACCTTTCATGGAAGCTTTCTGAATCAAAATATATTACAAAGGTTTTAGAAGGCATTCCGACCTTCAACACATTTGTCTACTCGTTTATCTGGAAACGGTCAGTGGTCAGCCTGCTACAACTACTGATTCTTCAGCTAAATAAACAGCATCTGAAAAATCCAACCACAAATAGGTTCTATGACATCTGTAATTAAGTAATTATACTTTTACTAACAAATATCCAGCTGTGGTTATTCATACAGCTACAGTAAAATCTGTTTACCTTTCCTAGGAAGAAACCATGAGATATTTAACACAGTACAGTCCAATCATCCCCTATACTGAGCTTGGTACCAGAGTTAGGTATGGTCCACCAGAGAATCAGAACAGCTCTTGGTCACTCAGCTTGATCATATTTTGGAAAACTTACCTGAATTAGAAATACCTGATCAGTTAACAGGTTATAACATTGTGAATAAAAAATTAGGCAAAAACAGGAGAGGTTTTCCACATTATGAAAATGAGATTTAACATTATGCTGGTTGCTTACATTGGAATAAGCAAAACATGCACACTTTCTATTATGATATTGTTTTATATCTCTTTTATATAAAAAATAATATTGCTGATACATAACTTTTACATACTGCAAGGTTGAAATCAAGGTATTTTTGTCTTTTCTTTCTGCTAAACTGAGCAATTTTAAGTGACTTTACTCTAATTTTCTTCAGAAAACATTTTTCATGTTGGGAAACAAAGTTTCACATATATTCATAGTGGAAAGAGGGCTCTTTAGAACTACTTTATTTCCTGCTTGAGATAATGTTCAGTGTACAGTAATAAATTTCTGGCCTCCCAATAGGAGTAATTAAAAAAATTGTTACAAATTTAACTAAAAGGCCTATTAACTGGTAACCAATCATCCATTATAATGGTAATTACACATCCTTATCACATAAGAGATTAATATAAAATTAATAATCACATTCATTGACAGCATATAATGGCACCATAACTTTTAACGATAAAGAGAAATAACTCACCAGTTCAGACAAATGCAGCATTTTATGGTTACACAATCAGCTCCCTCCTCCTTTAGGTGATAAGTTTTTGAACTAAGATGTAATTCATTCTAGAGGAATCTAATTATGAATGTACCCTGAGATTCCAAGGTGATTATAGAGCCTATTTTGATCCTTTTAAACAGCAACAGACTCCAAAAATAACCTTGTTTATTTCCATATCTGACTTTGCATGTCCTCATGACCATATTTTAATATTCCCTTTTTCAGAAATTAAACTATACTTTCTAAAATATTAGAAAAGTATCACAGATAAAAAATGGGATTTTTTAAAATCCTCTCTACTTCAGAATAGCTTTGTTTACATTTAATATAGGCTGTGCCCCAGTGATTCACATGGAAAGTATCCATGATGTCACATTGCCCATAGTGACAATGAATTTTGGCCGTGTTGGTAAAATTCTCTCATGATCGCAGACATTTGTAAACAAACCACCACAGTTGATGTATTTTGAGACATTATACCCAGAAGGCACACAAAACTACCAGACAAAACAGTTGTCATTCAACAAACATATGTATACCTGATTCAGAAAAGCAAACAGAATCAGGACGTTGAGTTAATGCCAGATTTAGTGAACTACTTGATTTACCCTCCTACAATCACATGGTTCTCCAGAATTAGATAATCATTATCTATACTTATATAAAACACAATCTTTGGTTGATATTCTATAATTCAAAATTTACAAAAAGAAATCTCAAATATTGATGGAAAATTATGGAAAATTTCTTTCAAGTAAAATAATTTTCCTCAAGTTCCACGAACTGGCTCAGCCCCCTGGGCCTGTGCATTAATTCACCACTGCATAAACAGCCACATACCTGAAATATGTAGATTTCAGTCAGGTTCATTTATTTATGAAGTTGGTAAACTAGTAAGGAATTGCACCACATAAGTTACCAATCATTCTAATTAGATAGTTACTGCATGATTTTAAATACATACAACCTACAACATCCTATTTGTAAATCTGTTAATGTTATGGTTTATTTATTAAATGTTCTAATAATTATGCAGAAAGAATTTTGGTTTTGTAGCCACAGTAATTTGTTTTATGATTTAAAAAGTAAATCGACTAGAAATATCCTTTCTAAAGTTTGTAGAAGTATTTTTCTTATTTTTATGTAAATGTATTTAAAAGGTGAATAGCCAAGTTCTGAACAACAACAGGTATCACTTGAGGGCAAATTAATGGTGGTGGGTGATCAATGGTATTAATAAGATACATGCATACTGATGTTTAACATTGGTGTCTCCTCCTGTGACTAAGCACGACTCTTCCATGAACTCTCCTGTGTTAATTTCAGTACCACAATAAGAAATAGAAGTTTGAACTTGGTCTTTTCATTTATTTATTACCTTTTGTAAATACATGATTCATGTCAAAAGCTCATTGAAAGAGGATAAGTTGCCATGTGCACAAAGGAAGAGAAGGTGGGTAATAATGTTACTATGTGCCTGGGACCAATATGAGCAAACAGCTACCATAATGGTAAAAGCCTTTCACCAGACTCATTTGGAAGCTATGAATGTACAGTATTAACAATTCTCTCAATGTTAAGAGATGATCCACACTGAAGCTGCAATTACTATCACCTGAGAAACATTCTCTGCACCTCATCAGCAATGTCACTTATTTTAACAAAGGAAACAATGGACTCCACGATTGTCACGAATTAAGGATAGTAGCTAAACAGGGGGAGGGCAATCAGGGAAGCTGCCCTGTGCACAGTTTATATGGTGGGGAGCAACAAACTGCTTAGCAGTTTTAAAAATTTAGAAAATTGTGCAGAATTAAAGTAAAGAAAAGGGGTAGTTAATACAACACTTTCAAGCTGACTTGTGAACGGTCTGCAAAATGTCCCAAGA
The DNA here is from genome assembly GCA_018389105.1 of Nautilus pompilius. Taxonomy (NCBI): domain Eukaryota; kingdom Metazoa; phylum Mollusca; class Cephalopoda; order Nautilida; family Nautilidae; genus Nautilus; species Nautilus pompilius. The sequence continues at coordinate 39,611 of JACATO010001844.1, read as the reverse complement.
GTTTATTAACCAGTTACTACAATCTTTCAAACTGACTGATGTAAAACCTCTGACTGACTGACACACACCCACCCACAGAAATGTGTCCTACCAGCGAAACACCTCTGCACACATCTAACTTTACCAGTAGCCGTGGCCTCGTATGAACGAAGCTTCAGCTGGGTTAATGAAAACCCACCTCGGGTCAACCGAGAGCCAGGAATCTCCTCCACTGAGCTTCACGTACTGAAGGATACAGAGAACCAACCAATCTGCTAAGTTCAAGGTTGATTTTTAATGATGTATAGTTCTTGATGCTGCTGTCTCACACGAAGTTAGAAACCTGTTTATCGACCATTTTAATTAGTGTATAAACAGTAATCCACCCGGAAATGTTCTCAAGGGAGACGGATTCCTTTGACGCCTTCTGTACAGCAGATTTTTCCAAAAGTCAAAACAATTTAACCAACCACAGTCAGTAAATGTTTAAGGGGAAGGACAGGGGCTGGCTGGGCAGTCCCAGATTCAGGGGAGGAATGGCAGGTGTGGTTTCTCGGCAGTGATTAATCCAGGGTCGACCAGGGGTCACAACCCCAGCAGAAACTCAGCACTGACTCAAGTTTCTTCTCATCTTCTGTAGCAGGAGGAAGGTTGGCACCAGCCTCGACCTCACACAGGGGGCTGCATGAAAGAGATGATTCATGGGGTGTATCCCCTTAATCCGCCTTCATAAACAGCAGCAGTCGATCTGCCGTGGACATCACATGACCGGAGCCATGTCTGCTTTACTGACGGGTCAAGTTTAGCCTTCAGTGCTGTTCCTGGCACACACCAGTACAGAGGGGAGCTGGAACATGCGACTGGCCCACAGACATCACAGGAAGGACCACTAAGGTGGAGGGGGTCTGAGCACAGACATCATTATTGGGTGGGTGCATGTACTCCATGGAGTACCAAATGCCGGACAGGACTAATCCAATGGACGATATCCACGGGGGCCACACGTAACTGACCGATGTCTTCATGACCGATCCATCCATTACCTGGATGATGGGGCCAGGATAATCGCTACTGGATAATGTACGAACAACGAAATGTCGCCTACAGACCGACGACCACAAACAACAATTGACAAATGGCGGCGGTCTTTTCTAAATAATTGAAGAGCAGTGAAAACTTACAACAGGGCGTCCGACATCTTGTCAAAGATGAAGAAAACCGCATCCGGGCTGTGAAAGCTGGGAGAAATGTCGGCTACTGAGGACAGCCCGGCTTCTCCTCTATCCGCTGCCAGCTTTCCCGCCTTAGCACCAGGACCCGGTCGTCTGCTGGCTTCAATTTCCCTCCTCTCCTGGCGGGTCGCGCTCTGATTGGTCCGTCCTGGTTAGCCACGCCCTCATATCCGCTCGTCTTGCCGCAGTTCGCCAAAGTAGCGGGACGCGCGGCTGTACACGTAATTTGAACAAACGCAGGGGGGATAACTCCATGTTGCTGCTGAGAATGAGAGGAGGACAACGGTGTGGTCACGGAACTCGCTTGTGATGGGGCATCCCCAAGGTAAGGGGTTAATTTTGTTTGCATAGAAACTGTGTCTCTGTCAGATTCTATCGCTCTCCGTATCTTTGAGTGTACATTCTACATCCAGTCTGGATAACCGCCTGTTGATACTGGTAGTGATGCCAGACAAGGACTCTGACCGGGAACAGACGGAGACCGAATCGGTGGCTGAGGTGTACATCTGACCGGAAAACCGGTTAATCCGGTCAAAACACACGAACGAGAAATTACCCGGACGGAGAACAGACTACAATGGAACCATTAAAGGGTCTTGCACCCAGTTTGCTGCTGCGTCTGGTGATTCCTGATTTTATTAAAATTTATCCTAAATTGAATTATAATTTAAAGATGAATTGTACGATATTGAACCGTGATTTACTCCGATTTATTGGATGTTGTGAGAGGAAGTCATTTTAGCGTCTACCAAGCTGAGTGTATGTGATGTGAATTTCCTCTATTCACTGACGGGTTGGCCATATTACCTCCACTGCTTCATCTTGTGGTATTTACTGATGTGTTTATCTGATTTAATGGTCCATTTATGTTACCCTGTTTACTGTTTGTTTTACTTTATTGTTTATTTATTGCATTGTATCAAAACCAGTTGTTTTTCTATTTACTCGATTGTTTTGTTGTTAACAAAATCTGCTTCCTCGCTGTTTCAGTAAATACTGACGATATAGACAAAGGAGCTGAGCGCATAGAGTTTCCTGCATTCCGCCAATCTGCCTGATAGTATAAGTACCCATTGAGCCAGTTACCTCCCCTGCGGCAGGTAGCTCGAGGCTCTCTCTCTTGAGAAGTCCTGCCGCAAACTGAATATTACGGAGGTACAACAAATTTTATTAATGTGTAACTGAAAGTTTTAATTTCAGTTATTTTCATCGATGATTTATAAATATGATTCCGTCGGTAATTTTATCTAAATATCTATTGTGTTGCCAGTGGGGGGAAAGTGCGTTCAGATGTATGCAAGTGTGCAGCAAAATCTAGCATTACTGTTTGTTTATTCTGAAAAGTAACGGATTTCTCCTGTGGTGATGCACGGATTACCTCCCTTAATTACAAACTGAAGCAAAAGCAGGAATATGGATTTATATTTATTTGTAGACCTGTAAAACTGATGATGTTGGTCGAGAACAATATTAGAATTTTTTATCGAAACTGTTTTTAGGCGAAATTCTGAGATGATCAGGGTGTAAGAAATTTGTTTTTATTATGGTATAAGGGAGACTACTCCTTTAAAAAAAGTGCAAATTTTGACGGTTTACAAATTATTTCTGTTGGCACTTTCAAATCAATAGTTATTGACTTATACGAAATAAATTCTTGCTTTTGACCTTCATAGTTTCGAACCTTCATTTTCAAAAGCTTATACACATAAAACGACAGAGAGTACAGGCATTCCGAATTACTGGATATTAATAACTAATATTATATTACTTGTTGCGTAAACTCCATATAAGTTAACCAATATGAAATACAGGCGGTTAATAAAGCAAGAATCACCTTAAAGCGACATCAGCCAAATGTTTTGTTGGTATCGATGCCCAATCAGCTGAAGGTCACAGTTGAAGTTTATTTAAAATGGGACAAAAAAGTAAAGAAAATTACCAATCATGTTAAACTAATAATAATAATAATAATACAAACTATTTTAAAAGCAGGGAAATTGTGTCCGAACACAAGAGAATACAAATCGCCATCAGCAGCGAAATATTCCCTGTTTTCTTTCAACATAAAAAGAATTTCACCACCAGCGCAAAACAGTGGACCGTGTCTACAGATCACGTGATACGAGCAAGTAACTGGGCTATTTCCGCTCGCTCCAGTCAGAGTAAAGCTGTTGATGGGCTCACCAACTGTGACATGTATTTCTAATGTTGTTATTGGGACTATGAGAATCCATGAGGATGACAAGAAATATCACAGGCACAGAACAAGCAGTGAACCGTTTAGTCCCAATTACATCTACATAAGGACAAAAACAGACTTCCTACTATGGCAAAATATTCCCCCAAAATTCATCCCTCTCTCTCTCTCTTTTTTCTTATTTCCTCAAACCTACTTTCATTTACTAAAATCAACAGATGAACAAATTGGGCAACACGACAACTTAACACTGGAGAAAATTTATCTTCACTTCATCTTTCAGAACCTCATCCTGGATCTTTTATGCCACCTTATCGTTTGTTAAAGCGATTACAGAACTAGAACCATGAATTTCCTGTCGTCTGACATTTGTTTACTTTGGGTGGAAGAAAACCCACCCTGTACCTAATCTTTCCCCACCCAGAAACTTTACTGAGCGGACAGCAGTTTAATTATAGCAGGTTACACCATCAGGAGCCCAGCTTTGTCAGTTCTCATCCCTCCTCCAGTCATTCACCTGCTGATCCGCTGCCAAACGTTTAACCTAATTGAATTAATTCTAGCAAGAAATCATATTTAGTGGTATTTTCTTTGTCGTAGGTCAAAAACACATGAAATGAGCTACCAGCACAAACTGCATACAGACAAGTTTAGCAGAGCGGATACATGAACATTCCACTCATAGTAATTAATGCTTCATTGATATTCTATACTGCATCGCACTATTACAGAGTCCAAATTGAACAACTTTTGATATTCTTGCTATTTCGTTCAATTTCACATCACGGTCGCTGTTTTCCCAAAGTATATTTCAAATGTCGAAACAAACACTTTCCAGTATTAATTCTGGCTATAGCTCTCTTCTGTTATGAAAATCAAGAAGAGCCTTGCATGCGTCAGGGTTGTGCGAGATGCCGTTGAGCTGTATGGTTTGTACCATACATTTCTCACACATTTCACAAGCTACAAAACATAAGACCAAAGTTTTTATATGCACTGCATAATTCGTGACTTGCAATGTTAGCTATTGATGAGATTAAATAATAAGTAGTTGTGGCAGATAATCAAATGTAATTTTTTTTTAATACTGTCGCCACTTTTACAGTTTTTGAATAGAATGATTGGATTATGTTGACAAAATTTCTGATAATCTTAAATGTCCCGATAGGAGGAGATCTGCCATGAGTCAACTAGAAATCAAACTGAGATATTTCAATAGACTGTGCAATTCTGAGTAATGGAGTAATATAATTCTCATTATCTGTTATTTTAGGACTATATAAGTTTTTCAAACTAAAAACTGGTAATTTAAACAAAATTCACATCTTTCCTAATAAAAATCACCCCCAAATCTGAAGACCTACAGCTACACAGTCATTTGTTGTCAGACATCTTGGCAGAAAACTGTTACAGTACCGTGATGGCACGTGACTGTTCCCCACCGATCCTGTATGAGATTTCTGCACTCAGTTATACACTGATTCAGGGAACTTTAAGTATGGCGATCTTTCAACAGCATCAGGTTTTGCTCTATTATTATTTTTTGGGAAAGTGCTGGACTGGCGCTGTTGTTGACTGTAGACTGTAGAGTCTAAAAAGTATGGTGCTCGTTTCTCCACGAGTGAGAGGCATTCTGGGATATTGTGCGCCAGCTACTGTGGTATAATCTGTAGCTTCGTGTTTCAAGAGTCAGCCATCAGTTAGGATGGAGCAGCGAGCAAAGTAAGACCATGTGATCTGTAATCATCCGGTTTGAATAAGATCTCGTACACAGCGTGGTATAGGTGACGTTTAACCAGAAATAACAAGGTCTCCCTTATTCGTTTAATCTTTTATTGAACATATGAACCGAAGGGTTTTTGTCATAAAAATGTCTAAAACATGTAACATCCTTTGTTATGCTGCAGCATTTATAACTTCTACTGACCTATGAGTTCTCGTGTTAATACCATCACATCTCGCTTCAGTAACTGTTTCCCTAGATACACAGGTCTTGCTTGGAAAAATTGATCATCAGTGAGTAGCATCATAATATCCACATTACATCTACCAGCGTTCTGGAGAAGACAAGTGGATTAGGATAGGTCCTATATCTTTATGTTCTGTATCATTACTTAGTAACTTTAACATCCTCTAACCATTCCCTAGCTGATTGTTTATTTATTAAACAACTTAAATAAAGTAGCAGTTTTCCGGTGCAGATTTTTAGCCAATCAAGATACAGAAGTTAATATTTCCAGTCCAGGGAAATAAAAAAAATGTAGATGATCTTAAGCTGGAGCAGAAAGAAAAATTGGTAAGATGGTGGAAGCAAAGTTTGAAATTTACAGAGCGAACAGCATATAGATTGTGGTACTGAAGAGGGACTGCTCCAGTGGAAAGTGAGGAAGGTAAACAACTTATCATCATAAATATACAGCTGGTTTTGCGGGCAGAGAATGTGGAACCTGCCTTTCGTGATTCGCTGAAATTACTGTTTAGATTATTAAAATAATAACCAATAATTTACTGATGAAACATAACAATAATAATACAGTTTAGTACTTTATTTTCAAAAAAAATTATTATAATTTTAAAGAACCTTTCATTAATTTTCTCATGTTTGTTCTAAATGTGTATTTATAAATAATAATAGCAATAACATTATTACTTATATCGTTCCGAGACCAATTCAGGTTTTACCTGACGCCAAGAAGCACCAGCAGTTTTTGTGTTGACATGGCTGTACCCCTTCAGTCACCAGTCTGGTGATGTAAACACGTGGGGCTGGAACAGCATACGGATTTATCGAAATCAGGAAGGAAGGAACGAACTCGGTGTCACAGCACCTATAGCCGAACTTGTGCTGTGTAACACAGATTGGATGGGTAATGAGAACACACCCAGGTGGCATGGAAATGATTAAACAAAAAGGTACAACAAATGGCTTAATTCTCTCCTGAAAAGTTTGAATCTAAAGTGACTTTTCCTGAATATCTTTAGTATATTTTGCTGATTTGCCTGTAAACTATTAAGTAGGCCTAGTAATACGGATACATTACTTAATTTTAGCTAATTTATAAGGATTAAAAGTGTTTTTCTGTACGAACTGACCGGAAGCCGTGATAACACGAACTACTCCAGTCCTAAAACTGTGCACTCATCTAGATCAGCTTTCATCTGAAATAAAACAATAAAGAAACAAAAGTTTACTTCTCTAATTTACTTTGTAGGTAAAATTACTGATGATGCATATGAGATCAACAGTATGGCTTCATTACATGACATTCATTATGATAATATGATGCTGCAGAAAACACTAAACATTTTAAAACTATAGTAACCTTTACGATTAGCAGGGATGTAATGTATGTGAGCATGGTATGTGTTTAGGTGAGTGGCCCCGCACAGTTGGAGGAACCATGTAATCTTCCAAAGGGCAGCCACCGGAAATGGAAGACGATTTCTGATTATAATTGGGGATTTTGCATCCTGCTCGTATTGCACACACTGCGGCGGGGCTGGATTGGAATACATCTTCAATCCTGTATAATCTGATCGTAAGACAAATCCAGACAATAAGAAAATTGAATTCGACCAGAAAGAGAACTCTGCCTCTACCACAGAGTTTATCCCGAGAAATTCTCCTCCGGCTGATTCCAGTCTTTACTCGAACAATCGGCTCCCAGCGAAACAGGTTGCACCGGTTAACGACTTTTCTCTGTTCAAAGGAGACTGAAACTGGTTGTGAATATAAGGAAAACTCCCTGCTTTAGATTTAGGCTGCCATCGTGACGCATTCAAGCCCCTGAGAAAATGGTTTTCAATATGATTTCTTTCGACAAAATAACGAAAATCTGTGCTCATCCTAAATGTTAAGGGAGGTAAAGAGAGCTTAATAGTTTTATCTAGTGTTTGTACGGCGTCGATAAGAATACGCCATCGGATTTGTGTTCTCCTACAGAATATAGAAAACCATCCACAACGGATTAATCTTTCATGAAAAACTGGGAGAGATGGCAGATCCGCAGACGTTTTGCTACCCCTTGGGCGAAAATAATAAGCGTGATGATAATTTCTCGTAGATCGTGTTTCTTTGAGTGAAAGTGCTTTAGAATTCTACATTCCTTCCTGTAGATTTGTAGATGAGAAGAAGCTCAATAGACGTAAAGGTCGAGCGCAGACGGACTGCAGCAAGCATAGGTGCTGACGATCTGCTGTTCAATAAAACAACACGAAGCTAAAAAGTACCTACGAAAACGGAAAGTAATCAGCTTCAAGAAGCTGGTCAGTGAACCGATCCTCTGGATGGTAAACCAAATCAGTAAAAGTCGTCTGCTGCGGCCACCTAATCTGTCAAAGACGCATCATTGACCACCTCGGAGACCGCGAGCACTATTGGATAATTTAACAACTGCACTTTTTGAACTGAATTTCCCCATTATGAACATTTCAAGAAGAGTATCGATAACTAGATCAGGTAATTATCCTGTTTACTCTGACTGAATATACAGCCATGACAGCCAAACGTTTCTCATCATCCTATAAATAACAATTACAATATCCATCTTCAAATGAGGCTCAGAGCTTGACGCTGTACCTACAACCACTTCTATATGTTTGCTGTTAATTCTGCACATTTAAATAACTATAATAATTAATAACTGTTAATTATTCATCTTTAAATACCTCTAATACCGGCCTAGAACTTCAATTAAATCCTTTAGTTATTTTGGAATTGTTTACATGGTAAACGTCAAAGAAATGAAGGACTAGATCATGGACCGTGGCTTTACTTCTACCGCACGTATGAGCAGGAACTGTCCCTTTAGTACCTTTTTCTATTAAAAATACAAAATAAATAGTTACATGTGAATTGCAAGCTCGACCTTTAATGGCTGGAGCATCCTTCATTTACGAGACTCTATCCTTTTTTACTTCTTAGATTTTAAAATGTGTTTGTTGACCGCCATCTTATCAGCATACATCAAATTTTACTTCACACCTCACTTTTATTTACTTCTGCTTATGTACATTTCCACGTTGTGTTACTTCGGCCCGTAAATCAGTCAACCGTGTCCTACATCTTTCCAGTTTCAGTCAGGTATCAACAGAGAAACGAATATATACCAGCCATTTAATTCTTAATACCCAGTATCGCCCTTAAACGCTGCATGAAGTGTTGGCTTAATTTGTCTACCTTAAATACCATTTGAAGATGTAGCAGTTATATTAGATTTACTGGACCGTAAAGTGTTAACTTTTCCCTGCCTGGGAAGTCTAATAGGTTAATCACTGGACCACCTGCAGCCGAGAACTGGAACTGAAAACAAGCAGTCAGTGCGTGTATTCTAATTTATTCAAACTTTCTAATATGGAGGCGGCTTAATAACAGTCAGCTCTTTTCCACATCTATAGTAACCACCCACTGCTGCTGAACTTCTCCAGGATCCCATGAACCATGATTAGATTCCAATACGGCATGTTCTTCCTTGTTTGTGCAGCTGATGGAGAGGATATTTCGTTAAAACGTTTGCCGATCTCACAGCCAGACCATAATTTGAGTTCTTAAGAGCAGACACTTCTGACGTAAAGCCAGACGAACTTAATTGTCTTTCGTAGTCGATGCCACCAACCGGAGCGATGTCGTTACGCCTGAAGGGGACGGCGCTGAATTGGAGACTGGTGGCGTACATTCGGGCTCTTCCGTCTGCTATACGACAGTGTGACAGTCTGAATGGTCCCCAAATACAACACTGCTGAAGACAATCTCACCACTAAAAGGACCACAGTCCTGCTTTTTCTCTTCAATACCTTTTTTGTTGTTGAACCAGGGTAAGCATCAGAAACCAGCACCATTTTGGTGAAAACCATGTGGAAATTTACTGGGGTCATTTTATCTTTTTATTATGGGATAATATTGTGAGAACGTTTTCATTTACACAGGGGAGGAAAGAGGGTTCAGATTTCCTACTGCTGCAGCTTCAAGTATGGTCAGGGGTTCCTTATGTTACTATGTTCACACCTTTAATCAGCTGGACAAGGTTCACATGTCCTGTTACGTACTACGAGGATGGTAAATTGTTGGCCCGCAGGATATAAGAGACCAGTTGCACACATTTACTTCTTGGTAAACGCCTGCTCTGACTTCGAGGGTATCTGACAGAATTGAGTTAGAAGGGACTGGTGTGCGGCAGCAGCCTCCATGACATATGAGATGGTGGCTGATCTGGAGAAGGTCACGAAGGAATTGGATGATCTGGAGACACTTTTCAACAAAACAGAGCAGCCATTAATATTGTCCAGAGATGGTAAGACAGCTCTTCTTTCCCCTTACAATACAATCGTTAAATTAGATTTCCATGGCCATCTTGAACATTAAGATAAAATTTCTATTGTTATTAAAACAAAACACAGAGGACAAACCCCAAGGGGAGCACTATATTGCTAAATAGAAATGGTCCTCCAGTTAGTTCTGAAGATTATTTCCCACCCAGTCACTCTCTTATGCAGAGACAGATACAAACTGCCATCCATTCATAACCAACCTCTGCCCTTCAATTACATAATGCACTTAATCTCCATCAGTCACCTTCAAAAATGCACACTCCTCACCTATCTCAGTAACTTGGCCCCCTCAGAGCAACATTTTAACTTTCTCCCTCCCCTCTCTAGCTATCTCATGTTAATCACAACAAGCACTTTACATGCCGTTTCATGGACAGATTGCAAGCAAAACACTGAAAAAATGTGTACAACAATCAGAAATATTTACAATTTTGCAATATACACCTCTCTGTAATTTGAAATTTATCCAATGACCACCATGTCCATACATAAAATCCAGCTATTGCTTCTGGGTATGGATTACATTCTTTGTATCAGGCATCTGTCAGTTGTGTCTAGAGGTCCTGTGCTCCTAAAACAAATGTTAAGCAAAACTGTAATTTGATTGGTCACATGGTTGCTTTGTTTCACAGAAAATGTATTACGTTCTTGCAATGGTAGTTTTCTCCCTATACTTTCTGGCTGCACCAAAATCTTGACATTATACACAGAATGTAATTTAGTAGATGGGTGTCATGTAATTTAACACAGTGCAAACTTTAATGTCTCTATGATCACACACATGGTCAGCCATGCTAGTTTAAAGGTTAATAAGTGAATACTCATGGCGCCACTTGTCATCAGCCACAGATTCAGTGCTCCTTCTGCAGTCCCTAATTCCGCCCATAGAGAAAGATACAAGTATTCCAGTTTCTGACAATTTTCACGGACTGAATTGTTTGTTTAGGTTGCCGAGACAAGACTCAACAAACCTGCCTGTTTAGACAGAGATTCACCGCTGCAGACATCAGCCTGGTCAGTCATCATCCTCAACAGGCTCAGCCTTCTCGGTCTGGACGAACGCTATTTCTCTGCGAAGACACGGCCACTACTACAAGCAGCAGGTGTGCAGACCATCCATCCAGAAGACCACGAAGGAAATCCAAAACCTCTGGAAGATTGCATTCTGGCAATCGATCTCAACTATGGTGACAACTTTCAGCTGGTGAACCACATTGGACTTGCCTTAGGGCTAGGATTCTGGTTATACGAGAGCTTACACTGATTCTGACCGGACTAACAATTTATTTATTGAATCAGACATATTTCTTATTGCAGTGTTGGTCTTTCATATACAATATGAATATTTTAAAAACCTTTACAGACATTATGCAAGTTTGTGTGTGTAAATTTTTGTGTGCGTGTGATTAAGGTAAACATTATGTAATGATGCCTTTTATTTAAAACAACAGAAACGTGTATCAAAAATCCAGTAAAACAAAACGGAAACAATTACCTCCCTTGGATTGCTCCTGCCAGATAGATAAAGAAAGGTTTAACAGCCATTTCCAATTCAGTTAACTAAGGTAAAAAAACAAAAAAAAATAATAAAGTTGTTACTATGAAGATGATTTTTTGAGAGATTAGTTTGAAGCTGTACACACCTGATAATAGCTAGGAGAGACAAAAAAACATACAAGGAACATGCTCGTCACTGTACCAACCAGAATAGACTATTCCCTTTCAGACTTACCGTACGTCTCTACAAAAGCTAAAGAGTTAATTGTGTTTTTTTAAAAATTTGCAAGGAGAGGAATTAAAAGTGACAAGTGAGGTAAGAAAACTCAACAGAACATTGTATGCCAACTATAAAGATTGGGATGGGAGTTAGCTCCTCAAACATCTCTTTGATGGTGGTGTGTGGCATCCCTAACCCCTGTCTCTTTAGCATTCTGTTGCATCACTGCAGGGCAGCCAGCCCACCATGTTACTTGCTCACTCTATCTCAATCCTGAACAAACAGTGTAGTAAGATCAAGACTGACTTTAATTTTTGGTGAACTAGTTCCATTACCTGGAAACAGTCAGGCACTGACAAGTGATTTAATGATCACTTCTGTCTGTACTTAGTCACTCCATGGCTTAATGTTTTTTTAATAATTTTAAGGTGCAACCATCATGGAAATTGTCTGACCATCTGTGCATCTTAAATGTTGCATTTTCTGATTGGGGAATGGCCAAAAAACAGCTATATATATATATAAGTAACATATTTGGTGGTGCAAAGGATTGAAAGCAAAATATTTACCATCTCTGGTGATGAAATCTTTTACATCCATTCTCTTTGTGACTGAAGAGAATGGACTGGGGCAAGACACGCATCATATCAAGGGAGCAATCAAGATCCTTAACTTTATAATTTAAAAGTTGATTTATAAGATGCATGAAAAAAGAAAAAAAAATATAGAGTTTCAAAGTTCCTGTCTTTGTAAGTAGTGGCTTATAAATGGCATCAAAGCTGAGCAAATTGAGTTCATTACAATTAATTGTGCAGTAAATCGGTGAGGAAAGTTCCAGTGCATGGAGTGTAAGGTGTCTCATTAGCTGAGTGACTGTTGATTGTCCCCCTTTGTGTAAAACTGCAAAGATTCTTTAATAACATAGATAAATAAAATTGAGGTTTATTTTATCTCATTATTTAGTCTTTTTCTGGTTACTTGTGGTAGCTAGCATGACCACGGTGAGAAATAATTGTGGCAGCGAATGTTCTTGTCTCTCTGGATACGGTGAACTCTCTTGAATTTTTCACACCACAAGAGAATACTCACATGCAGTTTTTTTTACAACCTGGATCATCATCAAATATGGTATATTTTTGTCATTTATTTCAGGTAAAAGAAGAAAATTCAACACTTATTTACAGTTGTAAACATTAGTAGTGTAGTGACTCCTATTGTATATACAACAGTGGCAGTGTCACATACAGTAGCTATTGTACAATGTACAGTAGTAAACACATCAACCTACCAGTGGGTACAGAGACAGGCTGACATTGACTGGTTTTTAAGGGAAGATAAGTTCATATGCATTTGATCTATATGAATTTTTTTAAAATTTAATTATCTTATAGGCAACAGTCATAATATTTCAGTACAGCTCGATGCTCATCATGAAAAGCTTTTGCAGAATTGATTGTTCTCGAGAGTATTACTAATCCTGAAAAGAAACTGACCTTGGAATTACAAGGATAAGTATTAACCTTTATAGATGTCTGCCTTCTCAAAAGAATCTTTAGTTTTTAGTATTATTTTCATCTTTAGCTATAAATGTATTAACCTGCTTTTTAAAAGTAGTAGATGCTCTTAGATGTTACACGTTGAGACACTGCTATGTTTTTGTCACACCTTCCCTCTAAAATAGGTCTAATAAGCCTTTCTTGTCAACTAGTCTTCTAGAAAGTTGCAATTATAAAAATGGATCTTTTAAAAACACCAACTAAAAATACTAGTGACATTTAAAAGTGAATGATTTATATTAATTATTTTAGTAAATTTTATATATTTTGTGTGAAAAATGCTTTGTTGCTGCTAGAAGTCAGCATGGTGTGGAAGGATACAGAAATCTGATTTGACCCAGTGTTGACTGATGTCACTAATACAAACGACGACTGTTTTATGTAGATAAGCTTGTGTGGTTTTCAAGTGGTTATATTTATTACAATAAAGTCAATTTTATGCAATACTTTTCCTGAAGCAACAAAAATAATGAAAAACTGCAAATATATAATAATACCAAAATGGTTGTACAGAACAACATTTTTCAGCTATGAAAAAGTAGTGAAAATTACAATTTTGCTCTAAATTTCTCTTTAAACTTCTTGTGTAACAGCTCTTCACACTGAAGACTATTCAAAATGTAGATGTCTTATCTTTGTATAATTGTTTTATATCTGTTTTCTTTCCACAACTACATACACCAAACGGATATCTTTCACAGGCAAATATAAAGGTTACCCAGCCTTAAAGAAAGGAATTCATTTTGTACGCCTAAATAAAGAAGTGGGTTCTGGCACCAGTGACTAGACCAATTTAGGAGTGTTTCCTTTGACAGAACACTTAAATTGTCTGGTGCTTTGTTAAGAATAATAAACATAACAGTGCATGAGTGATACTGGTGAATCAATCAGATGTCTGGAGTAAAGAGAATTATGATAGTTTAAATCATGACCACAAATTGGAATTTTATTTTATTTGCAGGCTATTGATGCTTTAGTTGCATAATTCAAATACTTTTTAAAAATATTTCAGAGTAAAAAACTCATGTATAGAACCTTTTAACAGTTGATGGTGGTGGTTTAATATGTAGTTTATTGTTGTATTTGATCTTTCATAACAAATGCTGACCAGATGTTAAATCTTGAAACCATGTGTGGTGAGAGGTCTCTCTCTCTCTCTCTCTCACACACACACACACGCAAAGACATTCAAAAGTATGAGTCTACAATATGAAAATATTGTTATCTGCTTTCCAAACATGATATTGTTGATTAAAAATGCATTAGTACTAAAAGAAAAAATAAGATGAACCATGTATCAAAACATTAAAAGCTTAAACTACGATTTTGTTATCACAGTGAGGATGTTTCATCAAAATAGCCATCTTTCTTGTGAAAACTTTTCAAAGTTGTTTGGTAAGTAACCTGCATTCCTCTTGCAAGTCTTTCCATAGCTGACTGACATTGGTTGCACCTTGATCCTTGATTGTTTGTTCAATACAGTTCATCATACCCACACAAATTCGATGAGGTTCAAATCTGGAAATTTTAAGGGGCGGAAACCATAGTTTTAAGAAGTCTTTCTAATTTTCTAGCAAGATATTGAGGCAACTACAACAAATCTTACCATTTGGCTACCTTTGTGACTGACAAAATTATATGGTCTTTTGTTATCAACAACCCGTAAATTGTTATTCCTAAATGCTCAAACTTGATGGACTTTCTCTTCCAATTTTGAGATATTTCTATATGAATCTTCCAGTATTATACTATTTCCACTGATAAGTTCTTCTCCACTTTGTGGCCTCATGGTGAAGTGTAAAACGCAGTCACTTTCTCTTACAGTTGTTTAGAAATTTAGTGCATAATTGCTACCATTACAGTAGCACAATATTGTCTTGATATCGCAAAGATTCTTCAAACTTTGTCATTTTGTGTCATGAGAGCCCATGGGGCTTGTAGCAAATGAAATAGTGAAAGTGCAGACAAACAAATAAAGATAAAAATTCTTTTATTCAAAACCTTAACACTTTATCAGCTAAACTGAAATAAGAATTGAAACATCAGTACGTAACATCACCCAGAGTGGGCTCTTCAGGAGGACATCACAGGTGGGACAAAAATGTAAATGTTCTTGTTTAATTAAAATATTAACAGCAACATTATGAATGGATTAAATCCATAGTTGATTGATGGGCTGAGAATTTAAATCACTATTGAACATTCTGTTAGTATATCCTGGAATATAAACTGATCCCTTGAATTTAGGTAATTTCTGCCTGATACATTCCCAGCCAATATATATAATGTTTGTGTCTTATTCAAAACAAAGTAGGAACTGCTATCAAGCGTCTAGGAAAACCATCCACTTACTTGGTTCTCATGCACAAATTTTGACATCAAACAGAACTTTCCCCTGTTCTGATATTGACTTGTAGGTGAATAAGACAAGTTTCTTGATGTCCTGTTACACCACCAAATATGCTTGCACCTTATGATCTGTAAAGTCAGACGGGGCACTTTCTGATGCTGGGTCTTTTCTCCCCGTCTTGTTTAGTACAATGCTGCATTTTTATCAATTTGGCAAAGTGCATTTCATGCCTTGCCTGACAGTAAGTGAGGAACTGAGCATGAATTCAGCAAAGGTGTGCTCTTAGTAGAACTAATTCTTCAAGCTTCTTTGCAAACTCAGCTAGTGTAGATGAATCATCATTTTGCATGAGAAAATAGTTGAGGGGGCTAGATTTGGCTGTCCTTTTGCTTATGCCAGTCCACATAGGCTATCATGCTCTTGTATTTCTCCTAATTCTTAAGTATTTGTAGCTTTTCTTGAAGATATCTTAGACTTCATCCAATACAACATGCTACAGGCAGAGACTAGGTAAATGGCTCAGACAGATAAGTTCCTCCACTTTCAACTAGGAGTTGAGACAAGTCATGCACAGACATGTTTTCAAATTTGAAGTCTTTAGCTTGATGACATGCTACGTAAAATGATGCACACCTGTTGAATATTGGCACTCCCATCTTATTTCTACCAGGTTAGACAAAAGTTTGTATTGGACAGGTTCACTACCAATGATCATCCATTGCTCTGGATAGACTCTTGAAAAGTCATCCTAATACAGTAATTTCTATATTTCTTCATAAATCTTTGTGGTGTCTAGTCTTCTCAGTCATTTTGTTTGAGATTGATCCTCAAATTATAACATTGATACCTCTAGGAAGATTTGCCTTAAATTCTTTTTCACTTTCTTCCTTGACCGAGGGTTATATTTGTATAGTATGTTGAGGTCACACTAGTGTATTATCAGTTCTTTTCAGACAAACTATATTTTCTTAGTGCCTTATTCTTTTGTAAAAATTTATTTGTACCTTCAACTTATCAATCTCTCTTCTTCCTTGCTGCAATGGCTGCTTGCCTGATTTTGTTGTCACCTTTGATAGTCCATTTCCTTTATGTTCCTTTTTCTTGCTATGTTCTTTTCATCCTAATTTAATTTCTGAACTTTCTCATTTAGCATATCTTAGTATCTCCTTGGCCAAAAGCTCTTTGTGGGCCTTCTCACCTTCTCCCTTCATATTCTCTTTTTGGAGCCCACCTTGTGGTGGAAGGCTCATAAAGTGAATCACATGGTACCAGAAGTTTATTCTTAAGTAACATGACATAAAAATTGTAATTATGTCAGTAAAAAATGGCAGCTCAGTCCATTTGTTCTTAAAGGCTACTAGTACCAGTACCAGTTTAACTAGAACTGTTTGAAATTTAAAATAAGTACAAAGCCCTCATTGATAAGATACCATTTGCATAATTTTAAACTTTGCTGCAGGAAAATAAGAATGTGAAATAAAGAGCCTGTTTTGCTGATATTTTAGTGAATGACTATCATAGTAAACAATATTTTGCACCATTATAGAACAAAAGCCATGACTTTAGCTCTTTGCTGCAACACTTTGGCATCATGGGTGGGCAGTATGTGTCAAAATCTGGATGTTATGATATTTGGCAGTGATCAAAATGAAAATGCAACAATCAGAAAAGAGTAATGAATGTCACCTTTTACATATCTCCTGGTGAATGAAGAAAGAATGTTTTTGAGATAAAAATTTTCACCAGTCCACGAAAGAAAATTAATAGTAAGAAAATCGAATTAGCACAATAACATCACGCATTCAGTTAGAACTAAAGGTTAAATTGTAGAAATAACTTGCTGTGTTCATAATTATGCAAAGAGCTTGAATTGATAGCAACATCGTAATTAATGGTTTAGATATTCTGATACATGATTTATCAGATTAAAATTCTTTTATATGGGATAAAGCATCCTCATCAGTGACTGTTCAAACAAGAAAAACACCCACAAATCCTATAAAGATTGCTTTAGTTTAATTGTAAGACACTCTTAACTGCTGAACTGTTTATAACATTTATTATCATTCTATTTTCTACAAAAGTAAGTTTGTTTGTTTTGTTTTGTGAAATATTAACTTTTAAAATTTTTGCAGAATAAACCAATCTTACCACAGTAGTTTGCTTTAAAATGACAAGTATACAAATTTGTGGGTTTGGTCCAGGAAAAACTGTTGGCATATTATCCTATCAGAGCAAAAGCATTTGTTTATGTATTTTGTACTACATTTTTGTGATTTTGTTATCTTGCAATATATCAGAAGTTACAATGTAATGTTTAATAAATGAAAAAATTATTATTCCTACTGGTTGGCTTTAACTCTTTCAATCCAGATTTTTAACAAATCTATGTACTGTATAACCTCTAGGACAAAGGTTGTCAACTTTTTTGTGCCATGAGCTACTTTCTGTTCAGAAGCTATTTACCGATCTACTTACAACTTAGGATGCAGAAAAGGTACTAAATCACACACAAAACAACATATAATAAAAACAACACAATCAAATAACGTATTAACACCAAATTTAGTATAAACTCGTAAAACTGATGAGATGTGTAACTCTTGATTCTGATGTCAGTCTGGATAAGTTAGGTGAGTAGCACATCACAGCCAGCCTGATGCAATCATCCAAGTGCAAATGTCATTCTTGTGTGATATTTTCATTTTATGAACTTCCTGTCAGAAAACAATGATCTGTATAAGTATGTTGAACCAAATGATGCTTTCATTCTCATGGCAAAATTCTTTAGGATTTGGTATTTAACTTTGTCAACAAGAGTCCAAAAGTCTTCATCTGAAGATCTGCATTTCAGTCAGATATTATTTTCATTTCAAGCAGTTTTCCATACTTTTGATGTCCACCACAGAAAATGGAATTGAGAGTTAGTGTACAACCTGCTAAATATTCTTAAAATTTGTTGAAAGTTATAGTATTTCTTTGTTTATTACATAAATCAGTCGTGTCTGGTGTCTCTTGTGTTGTACCAGATGTAAAACCATTAATAATGGAAGGTAAAATACTGTATCAGTTTAAAAAACAATAAATACTGAATTATCTCCCCTGAAATAATTTACAGTTCTTCAAAAGCAAATCTGAGTTCTGAATAGCGACATCAAAACACCCATCCACTACTGCTGATTATTACTCCGTTTTTAGCATGGTTTTCTCAAAATAAAAAACAATTGTGCAGAGTTAATCAAAACCTCTGGTCTACCAGTGGGGTGACCCTTTGGTTAACTTTATTGACAGTTTAAAAAATAAGCTGGCGTCTTGTATAGTTAGATGACTTTCACTGCAGAATTAAGTGTAACGATTCTATTTATGAAGCATGTTCAGGTTTCTGTTTGTCTGGCAGAAAATGTCTGTCAATGCCAGAATCAAAATCATTTAACATGCTGACGATGATTTCTGAAAATGATTTTCATTTTAAAGCAAAACAAAAAATTCTAAAATTTACTTTCAGTTTAATATCTACACCAATGTACAGGTACTATTTAGTGCAACTGACAACCGATAACCATATAATCATATATTAAATAAAAAGTTATAATTCTTTAAATTTTCTTCACACAATGAATCTACTCCTTTGGAATATAAGGGGATTTTTTTTTTAAAATTATAATGGCAATTGTTTTATTTCCTATTTAATTACTAAAGTAAAATTTTAAATATTCTTTGTCTGGTGAGAAATGTGCCAAAAGTTGACCAGAGTTCAATGTTGCATTACATGGCAGCCTGTAAAATTGGAAAGTCCATTTGAAGGTTTTGTCACAGTAACATCTGGATTCCAAGTATACGGGAATTGGGGAATTCCATCCAGGCTCTGAAACCAAAGCCAAAAGCAATGTTAAAGAACTTAATCCATTACAGATACCAGATGAAACAACTATCCAACTGAATTGATCCTGCATCTAATATTTGTTGCTAAAGAAAATTTTTAATCCAATTTGTATTTGAAGGAAAAATCCAATCAAGATAAACCTGTGGTGGCAAAATGATGTTCTTGCCCAGGTACCAATGCAACTACTGCTATAGTTGAAGTCTTCTTAACAGTTAACTTGCCAGACCCAAAGGTAGATAGAGACCAGTTTTAACAAAAGTCAGCCAACCCTTTCAGGACTGACTGTAAATGTTGATTCACCTGTTGAAGAGAAGTCGAGCACGTGATCACCATGAGAAAATCCAGCCCAGTGCCATGTGAGGTACACAATCTATTGCCCTTTTTCTTCTTTTAAAGATTTCAGTTGTAATTTCTATAATCACAACTTGATACTTGTTTGATTTTAGGCTGCTAATACAATGTTTTATTTTAGTATAGACAGCTGAGCATTTAAATAATTTTTTCATTGTAGAGATAATTAAATATTGTTTTTTCTTTTCTTTAAGGAAGTTTATTAGCCTGAATACTGCATTAATAGATTGTTGAACAATTTTTTTTCTGATAAATCAGATAGATGTGCCAGTGTAGTGTAATGTTACTAATTGTTTTGAGATTTGGCAGATTGAAATTCAAAGGAATATGGTTATCTCCACAGCATTGCAAATTAGAGGGATTTTTTTTTTAAAGATGAAGGTTCCTTGCTTGCTCTCTGTACTTTAATATGACACAGCGAATATTATATCTAATCTGCACTTTGTATAAAACGTCTGAGGTAATCTTGTAAAATATTAGACAAGAACCTAAGGTATAATACAAATTAATATAAATAAAATTTCTAATACAATGAAAAATTTATGCTTTTTCTTTAGTTAATTAAATTAGTGTTTGATTGATTTTGTGTACAGAAAATAATGACGAAGTCGCATAAGTTTTCAATTCCAAATCAAAAAATAGGCTAAGCATCGTATATGCATTTGAATCATGGTTCAACTGTCTGCTTTTATTGAAAGGCTACATAAAATGAGAATGCAGCTTATTTGTTTTAGCTAACATCGTAGATTCTGTTTCACTCACCTTGCAGATGTTCTCACACAGACCAGCTCTTCAACACTCCACAGACTGACCAGAGCATCTTCACTACCTGTTGGATCAAATTCTATGCAGATGCAGTTGGCTGGGTGAACATTGAGAACATGCTGCAGTTTGAGGTCTGGGTAGCCAAGAAGAAAGACAGCAAATCGAAAGCTAATGGATTGGTATAAATTACCGTTTGGTGTCGGCATGACCACCATTAAGGATGTGTGGGCTCACAGGATATCAGGGCAGAGCAGGTTGGACGGCAGCCAAATAAAGTAGCTGAATTATTTCATACCTTTTTGGTTAATATTCTTCGATCTTACATCGACAAATTGTATTTTTCACAGTACCATGACGCAATGATTTGTGAAAAACAATAGCTTTTGCACAAAAACACTAATTCTATTACATTATTTTCTATTTTCCCACTTTCTGATAAGTGTAGAAATTAAAGACAATAAAATAACGATAAAGTTAATTTTCTATATTAAATTAAAATTTCTACATTAGAGATTTCTGTCTCCGTAATGTATTCCAGAACTCCAAGAGGAACGGTCCGTGGAAAAAGGAACATATTAGAATTCCATACATCTTTTTGCAGACACAGCCGAGCCAAGCGGTAAATTCATGTACTTTTAATTTCATCTTCGCAACAAAAAAACTCTTTCTTTTCTCCTTCTTCTACAAACTTGAGAAGACAGGTTAGGGAATTTCTGCTGGTATTCTGCAGTGCATTATATGCATCATCCGTAGCTTTGAGAGGCTGTCAAAGAGCATTCTCGTGTTTCTCCTATTCCGTTCAGGTAAGCGTGGCACTTGTATTTATTTCTCATTTTTTTGGTCTTTTATATCAGGCAAAAGCAACAATAATGGCCCAAGTTCCCTCTGACTCATGAAGAATTTCCAAACAATTCTCCGATGGTTCGCTTATCAAACGTACTCCGGTTTCCTTAAAGCTGCATAATAATAGTTGGCTGTGGGCTAACGAGTCTGTTCTCATTCTTTGTACTGTCTGGATTTTATGCGGTTTCCCTTCGAAGCTGACTGCAAACTTCATATTTTTTCTGATGAAACAGTGGGATAGGAATGAATTAATAATACAGAGATACAGTGATAATGTCAGCTTAAAATATTTCATAAAATTAGATATTTTGTGTTAGTGTTATTATTGTTTGTGCTGCTTAGAATTCACAGGTTTTTACAATTAATAATAATAATAATAATAATAATAATAATGTGAGCTGACAGGTAGAAAGAGACAAACGATGTGGTCACATCACAAACTGAAAGTAGATAAGTACAGCAACTTGTATATTTATAGAGATGAGAGTAAAATAAATTACTTTTGATCAGTGTCTTATTAAGTGTAACATTATATTTTTCAAATAGCTTTTTTATGTTTAAAGGATTTTTTGAAAATATTTCCATATCTCTCTCAAGATGGAGAGAGAGAGAGAGATGGCATCATTACACACAGAGATGACCTCTGTGCAGAGAGAGAGAGACATTTGGACTTAAGCGTATTCAATAGCACTATGTAGATAAAAACTTTAACGTTTCTAGTCCTACTGTATAAATAATCTTTTGAAATATGTAGCTCAGGCCTGGGGGCCGACAATATGTAAGAAGTAGTCAGGAATAGCAACAACATAGGAAGACTATAAAGACGATATTAATAAGATGATTAACCTACGTAATCTTAGTAAACAGGGGAAAAGAAAGCTAATTCGGCATCAATGAAGCCTTTTATTTAGTTTTCTGGGAAAGAATACACTATGGCATATAGATTTTTTGATAGTAACAAACAGAGGAAACACTTATGGCATTTAGTAGAAACTTTCTCGATTAGGAAATCTCCAGTTCCACGATGAAAGCAGTCCACAGTTTGGAACTTTTCCCGCGAATGCCCCGGGTAGAACACCTTGGCTATTAGCTCTGTGGTCGTGGACGAGTAGGAAAAAATGTCCCACAAGAGTGGCTAAAATGTTTGGCAAATACCTTGGTTATATCTCGCCATTTTTACGCATTCTTGATTTATGATAACCGATACAAATGCAGTTAATAGAAACCGGAAATGTTCCATTTATGAAAAACATCATTTGTTTGGTTAATAAAGGAGAAAAGGTTCTAAAATCGACGAACCTGTTTGAATTCTTTCTCTGTCAAATGAAGAAAAATAGAGAACTATATTTGGAAAAAACACAAAGTTAAATAGAACTCGGTGAACCATGGTAAGTAAAGGATGATAGAAGATACATCGGGAGTGGGGAGAGAAGGTAAATGCGCGACATAGCAGCAAATGGTTAATGGGACAAGACGGGACGTGGTAGAACAGAACTCTGCCTGACACCATGCAATGATATTTATAACATTTTTTTTTTAATATTCGAGCCGTAAATTATTTTCACTTTAAATAAAATAAACCGGATACACGGCATTAAAAGAGGAGAATATCGCTTACAGCTGGCATATTTTAGGCCCAATTGTACGGAATTCCTTGTCATGGAAAGTTACTGTACAGTTAGTACGAGGGTAAACGTTGGCTGTACTTTTAAAATCTATCTACCATTAACGACCACTTTATGGTATCCTTTACCAGAACCGGGCTAGTTTGGGTTGGTTCGAGTTCACTACTCGTCGAAACCTCCAGCGGTTGTGCTTTGTGATGCTAAAAAAGGTCCGAAGCTGGGGAGATACTTTTCGGCGAGGAAGCAGAAAAGCTGCGCTTAGGTGGAGCTGAGATTGAGTAACGTGGCCCCGGGGGGGGGGTTGAAATCAGGATAAATGGCGTCAAATCTTTCAGACGGCGCTACCCCGACCTTTCTATGCCCACGAGAACAAGTGACCGAGCATCAACCATGGAGTCCAGAAAACTAAACAAATAGGTTTGGTGTAAGGGAGACAGCGTCACGGAAAGGCTATATACAATATGGGATCCGTTCCCTTCCAGACTATTTGGCTCGGCCAGCGAACCGCCAACACCTGGGAGTAACAGGAGGGTTATCGGGTGCGCGAAGCTCCGTGCCAACAGTTTCTCCAATCACCGTGAACACTTCAAACGGCCGAAGTGGAGAAGCTCGCAACCCGTTGATCGATTTATTACCTGGAAGAGAGAGGAAAGCAAGCGGCTTGTTTGTTTGCCAGCCGGGTGAGTGTGGGCTGGTGGCGACAAATCGAGAACAAAGACGGTAACCTTAAAGCGCCCGAGGTTAGGGTTTAGCTGCGTCGCTTGTGAGGGCTTCCATGGTATCTGGCCCCTGACTTCACCGGAAAACCGGCGGACCGTTTGTTCCCACATTGTAAACAGCAGCACCCGGAAATGCCTGTAAAGTAGACAGCACAATGGACGGAATAACTAATTGTCCTCGCGTTTGATATTAATGCTCCGTGAATTATGGCAGACGTTCGGGGTGAATCCGTTAGGACTTTGGTCGATCGTTTTCTGAACGTTTAACTTGTGCGAGGTGAGAAAAGCCGTCTTTAAAACGAGCCGGATTCAGTCTACAGAACTTCGAGTCCCAATGTTTCTAGACAAAACGCCGAGTGTTCTGAGAGAGAGAGAGATGATCTCTGTGCAGAGAGAGACATGGCGTCATTACACAGAGAGATGACCTCTGTGCAGAGAGAGAGAGAGAGAGAGGACATCATTACACAGAGAGATGACCTCTGTGCAGAGAGAGAGAGATGACATTACACAGAGAGATGACCTCTGTGCAGAGAGAGAGAGATGACATCATTACATAGAGAGATATGACATCATTACACAGAGAGATGACCTCTGTGCAGAGAGAGAGAGAGGACATCATTACACAGAGAGATGACCTCTGTGCAGAGAGAGATGACATCATTACATAGAGAGACATGGCGTCATTACACAGAGACATGACCTCTGTGCAGAGAGAGAGAGATGACATCATTACATAGAGAGACATGGCGTCAATGACCTCTGTGCAGAGAGAGAGAGAGAGAACCTAAGAACGCATTCCAACAATAACGCAAACTGTTTTGATATCCATTGGCCTCTGTCTAAGATCTTCCTAATGTGGTCATTTCTGTGAAGATACAGCTGTACAGCAGCAAGACGACAGACTCTAATAAACGCGCACTTTGCAATAACACAAAGGATTATAATTTTAACAAAAGAGAGACATAAATAAATCAGAAAAAACAACAACAACAGCGCTTAAACTTTGCATAAACAAAGAATCAGAAATATTTGTGGTAAGATGACTATTTTGGCCACGAGTGTGATAAAACAGGGATACTGTACCGTCACGGAGTAAGATTCCTTACCAGAAAATCGCTATTTGTCACGTGACGTCGGCTCAGTCATGCGTAGCACGTTTGGCAATTCAGCAAATCTAAACCATTTTGCCCGTTCTCACGGTGACAGTTGTTCTGTTAAATTTCCACATCAGATTCCATTAATTGTTTAGATGTGGATGGACTTTCGAACTCCTGCTATCAGACTATTTTAAGCGATTTTTAATTTCTTAATCCGGTAACAGAATATTCACGAAATGCGCCACACCTGACTTCGCAGACAATCGGGTTGGGCGGCTACAAACTGTCTCTCTCAACCTCGATCGATCGAACGAAACTATCGCAATTATCCGGGGTCTTACAAAGGCCGCCCCTGCACATCGAGTAAAGCCGCGTTTTTCTGTGCTGGAGCGGGACGGCTCCAACAACCGGAAAGGTGGGGCTTCAACCAGCAAGAAACGAAGTTATGGCGCAATAGTCTTAGAATTCAAATCTTGAACACATGGCCAAAATAGTCCCGGGAGAAAAGAAAGAAATTATTTGGCTGGTGGCAGCTATCATCAGGATAATCGTGCAGATCAAAACAAATCATCCGGATGAGCTGGCGTCGACAAAAAATGTATTGCATTGGTTACAATAAACTGTACAGGCTTTGTTAGGCCAAAGTGTGGGAACAGCGCTGTAATTGTACAGTTAAGAGATTTTAGATGAGAGAAATAGGGTTCCGTTAGTGCTACGGTTTATCTGACATGTAGTAATCTTATCGCATCTCCAGCCTTTCTTCGTGGTTAAGTTCCCACTTATTTACTCGCTGTAGATGTTGCACCACCGGCTTACTAGCGATATTATCCAACGAATGGATTCAGGATATAACACGCGATATTATACATAAAGGGATAGTCAGACGAATTTTTCAAATGTGTCCCAGAGGAACCTGGACTCTGAAAGATTTGTCGTCCAAAAGAGAGTGAGTTTTTATAAGACATTTCTCAAGTATAATTCGTGTTAATACACGAAGACTTCATAGCCTGCGATAAAATGATATTTAAGACAAAAATGTAGACGGCTACCGTAATGTAACCAGGCACATCTCTGGGCACAAGCTCACCACTGGAGCGGAGAGTCAGGGAGGACTCGCTCCAGAGACACGGAATAAAAAGACAGCGGGCTATACAGATACAGAGAACGAATTACTGTATAACGACGGTCATTTCTCGCCGTTACCCTCAACAGTAGCATTTTTGCCGACATATTTTTTGGTGCATCTCTGACATATACGACGTTCAGGTGCGCACTCGTCTCTTATAAAAAAAACAAAAGAAACTTTGAGTTGTCCAAATCAGGGGTTTTGGATGATTTCGAGAAATGATCAATAACAGACACAGAGCGGATCGATGAGTTGTGTTGTGTGATCTGATTTGTTTTACGCTAACAATTGGAAATTTTGAAAAGAAATTATTTATTGCCAAATTTTCAATCAGGTACATCTCGTACTGGAAAGGTAACCAAACTGTCTGTAAGACTTACAATTAGGAAGTATTTCTTTAGTAACGCAAATATGAGTAGATGCAATAAATTAGTACCATTGCCTGTTATTGGTGACATTGATACCTTTAACGAGTATTCCTGAAGACCAGGAGAGACGTGCACATACTTGTTCCAAAAGAGTTCCCTATTAAATTTCCTCAGTTTTTTTACTGTGATTGTAAATGACACAAAATTGGTCTTCTAATCTTAGGAAAAAACTTTTCCAGGCAAAGAAAAACAATTAACGTGGCTAATATATAAGTTGAAATGATATAATAATTAAAGTTACTATTTCCATCAAGTTAATAGTTTGAGGGTGTACTAAGTCTGTAAGCCTACGTCTGTTCAATTTCAAGACCAGCGTCTTACTCTGGGACTGGTACTGGAAACATTTAATTGGACAGAAGATACAGTAATTTTCTTTGCTAACAATCGCCATCATCGAGTCTCGCAGTCAAAATAAAAGATTACCGTCCAGTTGTCCTTTAATTATGTCTTGTTTTTCTTTTCTCCTTCGATTACGGCGCATAATTTACGGATGCCAGATTAGCCGTAAAACACAAAGTTGGAAGCCCATTATTACTTTCGTTTAGTTTTCCTCTCTCGATTTTATTTTAACCCATCTCCGGTGTGGGGACAGAAGAATGGTTCCAGAACTTAGAGGAGTAATCAGGTAAAAGGACCCCCAGTTTGTAGTTAAATATTAGCTAACTGATGTAGACAGTCGGCCGAGGGGATCTATACCACCAACTAACCCTAATCCCGCCCCACTTTTATCTCTGCAATATACATTTATAAAAGTAAATATTCTTCTTATTTTCCAGTTTAATTAATTTTTTTATAGATTTCGCATCCCTTGGGTTTACCCCTTATCACGTCCCCTCTTAATTTTAATATATTTCAATTATGCAGGGAAAAAAGCATTCTGCAGTTTTTAATTTAACGGGATTGGACGTGAACGTGGGCGGCCTCGTGGCCTCACGAAGCGATGGACCCAAATGATGCTCTGGTTTTGCATATCAGTATAAATACCATCACCAAACACTTCTCTTGTTCCACTCTCAATGACACCATCAGCAGCAGGAATCGACGAGGTGAGCGATGACATCCCCGCCCGGGTAGCTGCAGGTTTAGTCGCGAGTCCAGCGAGATTCAGCCCTCAGCCCGAGAGACCAGCGACGTTTCCGACTTGAGCCGGCTCGCCATGTCCGGGGGGGGGACGGGGTCACGGAAGGGGGTCTGTCCTGCTGCGAGCCGCTCACGACAACGACTGGGGCAGCTGAACTTGTGGACCGCTTCTTCAGGAGCAACGGTCTTTCGTGGAACATGGTGTCCGCAACTCGCTCGGGCTGTGAAGGCCGATGCACCACACATCACCGTCACGAACCGTATCCTGCTCAGACACGCGCTGGCATAAAAAACTCTGCCTCCACAACTGGCCGATGTCCCGAAAATTGCCGCTGGACCCGTGAATTACGTGCGGAGCAGAGCTCTGGATCGTCGCCTCTTCGAAGAGCTGCGCAATGAAACTGGCTCTGAATTCGAAGTCCTTCTCCACCACTCTAACTTCCGGTGGGGATCACGAGGGAAGGCACTGGGGCGTGTGAAATTAGCCCGGGAGCACCAGCATCGCCATGCAGCTCATTTCGAAGAATTAAAGTCCATCCTAACCTTGGCGCACATGGCTGACATCTCCGACGCACTCAAGCATCTCAATCGCCAGATGCAGGGCGGTGGAGTGAAGGTCATCGAAGATGGAGAAAAAGCCGAGCGCTTTTCGAAAGAAGTTACCGTTGTGGAGGCGGCGAACAGAGGAGGACAACTTCACGAACTTCCCGCTGCTGGACGAGTGCGTGAGCGGAATTGAGGATGATTCTGAGGTTGGAGGCACTGCTGCGAGTATACCAAGGGAACTGAAGCGAGCGATCGCCACGCACTTGGATGAGCTGCAAAAGCCATTCCGATGGATGTTTCCCTGACCAAGAACAACACCCAGCACAGTCATTTACTTTCCACGTTGCAACGGCAGATGTCATCGATCAACACCTCGACGGCCTCACCGAACTTCAGCAGAGCCACACCCATCAACGGTCTCAACGTTTCGGCGCCGCCAAATGGAAGAGTGTCCTGTCGTCGCTAAAATTGCCCTTGAGGTCCTCACGCCGGTCGTTACACGTATCTCTGCGACCAGCCATTTTCGAGACTGGTGGACATCAAGGAGCAGGATGGCATGCGAAAGTGATGCCAGGAGGGTGACCCTGGCCAAAACAAGGCCACGCGTTTTCCCAGATCGGCTCCCAAATACAAGAACAAAGATCGCATTAAGATCCGGTTCTTCTCATCACCCAAATGTACTCTTGGATTTTGAAGCAATTTTTTTTTAATTTTTGTATTAATTAAAATTGAATTTTTTTTGTCAAATTTGAGGGGTTCGGCTAGTGGGCGGAGGTTTCCGTTAGGGTTCGGCTATTGGTCGGAGGTTTCCGTTATGGTTCGGCTAATGGTCGGAGGTTTCCGTTATGGTTCGGCTAGTGGGCGGAGGTTTCCGTTAGGGTTCGGCTCGTAGGCGGAGGTTTCCGTCAGGGCTCGGCGCCTCTGAAAAGGTTAAGAACCACTGCTCTATAAGTCTCCTCCCCGCCTCCTGCGATCACTGATTCCGCACGAAGTCGCAGCCCTCAGACCGATTTTGGACACTTGGCGGGTTCGCGCTGGTGATTAACTGGGGACCGGAGGGGGAGGGGGAGCAGGAGGTCGCGCTCTCAACCTCAAACTCTCTGTTGCCAAGACAGCATTTGGCATTTCGCTTCTTATTTAACACGAGGTTAATTTAAATGTCTAAAGGCGCATAAGCAATTCACCTTTAGAAAACAAAAAGAAACCGGCCTTCAGCTTGAATTCAACCGATACAAGATGCGCCGGAATCTGGTGCAGATCGATGAAAATATTTGATGGTAGGGGGAGCCACAGGGATCTCCACTGACCTCGAGATGACGTCACGATCCCAGCCTCTGTCTACAGACAATAACGGAGCACAAATTGGATATCGCTGTTCATCACAACACAGCAAGGGGCTTTATATACTAACCGATCATCTCCACGCACTTCCTTTAAAGTTGGTGCGTAGAGCGCCCACGCCAGCGTTAGAAATGTTCGTGGATATTCTTCCCGCTTAAAGGAATTTGTAACTCATTAAATTATAATTTTACCACGTGGTTTTTTGAATTTTTAATTTTCTAAAATTCAATTAACTTTCACTTTGTTTTCCATAAATGTCGAATATTCCCAACGCACTAACTATTTCCCCCTTTTTTTAAAATTATTTATTTATTTGTTTGTGTTAAGTTGAAAAATTAGAAAATGTACTTTATAGAGCCGTTTGTTGTTGTTGTTGTGCATTACATCAGTAGAAGTTTCGAGGCTCCAAGGAAAGGATCAGCTCATCCACGCCATGTTTGACAAGATCAAGGCGTCTGAATCCAAGCTGTCGCTGTGGGAATCACAACTTCGCTCCAATAACCTTGCTCGTTTTGAAACGTTGAGGAAGGAGAATCCAGATGATTCTGAAAAATATGCAGAAGAGATTCGACGATCGAAAGATAAATTTCACTTCCGTTTTCAAGATTTCAGAAGATGCGAGGACACCTTCAACATCTTTTCCATTCCTTTCGATGTCAGTGCTGAAAGTGCACCTCCAGAGCTTTAGATGGAGCTTCCTGATCTTCAGTGTAGCACTGAACTGAGAGCAGAATTCCGCGACGCGACGTGCCGCTCCTTGACTTTTAAGAGCTCTACCTACCAAGGAAGAGTCTTCCCGAATTGTCAAACCGTGCTCCGAAGATGGCGAGCTTTAACATTAAGTTGCGGCAACAACGAAACCTATCAAAGACGTCTATTTAGAAAAACAGGCCAAAACAAAAGAAAAACTGTTGCGCAGTTTGTGACGAAACTGAAACCAAATGAAAAGCGAAGAGGATGGAGATGGAAATAAGTAGGTGTGTCACTGAAAGAGTGATGAGTCCGACAAAGGATACTGTGCGTTCAAAATGGAAAGTAAGAAAGACTGACAAAGTGAAGATGGACAGGCAATTGTGTGTGAGAGAGAGAGAGAGAGAGAGAGATGGTGAAACAGAAAGTGCTCGAATTGATGGATATAGATCATCTTCGAGCTGTAAATCCGGTCGTTGACTGTTCTTAAAAAATAAAAAATCGGGTGTCACAGAGATATTCACTGGTCTGTTATCCCTAAGCAGGGCTGGGACACAGACCACTGGACGTCACGGCGCACAGCGGACTCTGTCGTTACAAAAGACTTTGGTTGGTTGGGAGCTCGGCGTCGAGAATACATCTGATGACATCGTGGTCCATGGGACGAGTGTTCCTGGACCTCACAGGTCACCAGTTATAACCCACACCCAAGACATTTACTACCCATGAAGCAGAACTCTGCGAAATACCGTCAACAAGGTAAAAAGAGACTGTACGCCGACGATCGTCGAAGCTGCAGACCCGGGGCATTAATAAGGCGAGACAAGGCGACCAACCTCTCGACTACGTTCAGTGCTTCATCACGTACGGCTGTCAGCGGGACCGGAAACGTGGTAGTCGTTCAAGCGCCCGCCAGGGGGGGGGCATGGCGGGTAATCGAGCATGACGCCAAAAACAATAAAAATTTGCTCTGATGATTTTGTCCCCGAGTATTATATTATTATTATTTTTTATTATTATTATTATTATTATTATTATTATTATTATTATCAGTGCTGTACTATAGCGATGTGAGCCGGTTTTCTAGGCTGTCAGGGCGCCGTGATCGGTGTGTAGCCCGGTTCGGTCTGATGCTATGGAAAGAGGGAAATCACGTGGAGTATTTTTGTGAGATCTCTGTTGTTGGAAGGCGAATCTGTATGAATTAGTGTAATGTACGGGCGACATCGCTGTACCTGGAGGGAGGAGGGGAGGTAATGTCGTATCTTCGAATCCTGCTCCTGACCTAAGAAACAGGAAGTCAAAAAGGCGAACAAATATGGCGACCGAGCTCGGGGTGTTGTGAGTTGAGTTCGTCTGAGTTCAGTCTGCAAAATGCATCATTTGATGGAACGGCATCCAGCGTCTTCCACAGCCATTTCTTAATCTTCGTCTTTTCTTCTTTCAGGTGAGAAGAAGACGATGGTAACGGAATAGATGAGCTCTTCGAACTTCAGCGCCCTCTTCTGGAGAGAAAAAAATCCAGCTCTAATATCTGGACAACTGCTGTACACAAAAGCGCGCTATTGTCGCTGTGCATCTTTTCAGGATGTCACTAACAAAGGCGTTTTTATCTTCAGCATTTCTACCTGTTTCTGGATGTTGGGCTGCTCTGGGATTTGGGAGTTCGAGGTTTGGTGACGTCAGACATTCGTCACCTCGTGGTGGCGATCGATTACCGCAGTCAGCTGACTGCTGCTGTTTATTACTTTGTCGTATTTCTCTCTAAAAATTACTCTGCATCCTTAATGATATATTATCATTGTTATTATTTATTATTACTATTACTATTATTATTATTATACTATTATTTACTAGTAATAGTATTCCGCTTAAATTTTTAAAAATCATTTAGCTTACTGGTGTAAGGAGATAATTATGTATATATATATATATATATATATAATACTAAGGATTTGTATTATTTACATTTGTCTGTAAATAGTATATTTTTTCTTTATTAATTGCAAACCTGTTAGTTTGTGGTGGGGTGGACTGATGTATTATTATTATTATTATTATTATTATTATTATTATTATTATTATTATTGTTGTTGTTGTTGTTCCTATAAATAACACAAGTTGGGGGGGAGGAAGAGTCGCGCGGGCTGATTGGCTAAAAGTAAACAGGACTCCAGCTTCCGGTCCTGACGCATGCGCAGAACCTCGCTGCCTCCTCCGCCAGAGGTGAAAGAATGGCTCTGGTGCGGAGTTTCTCGCTCCAACTGGAAACAAAACGACCTGTGAAGACAACCATTACGGGTGGGTGACGTCACAGGGCGGGGAGGGACGGATGCCTCGCGCCCATTCCACCACCCGGACGCTCGCCCCCTTTTTTTCCAGACTAATTCTTTCGAATCCAAGGATTTCGGGGAATGAGCGAGGGATCTGCGGCCGGACCGGTCGGGGACGGGACCCCTTTTGACCTCGAACGCCGCCCACTCGTCCGTTGGAGGGGCCCGACACCATCACCCATCACCATCGTCACCATCACCATTTTATTATATTATTATTATTATTATTATTATTATTATTATTATTATTATTAAACCCAAGACCTCATCTATTTCAAAATGTTCCCCCCCCGGGGAGAGCCCCATTTGACCCCTTACGGTTGTGGGAGGCCTTCAGGTCGTTTTAGGAGAGAAAACTGTTCTCTGCTCCCTGCTCCCTAAAGCCACAGGACTCGCCCCCCCCTCTTCACCATTAACTACACCTGTCAGTAGTTTATCCTGCTCCCTTACTCGTTATAATTGCGTTTATCCGCATCCACCCAACATCTGAACCTTATCTGGTTGGTGACCCCTGTTATTAGCAGCTGTGGGTGGCCAGAGAAATTAGTCCCCGACCACGCGCTGCAGGTTTCCCTTCTGAAGTTACAATCCTGAAGTTTTAAGGGCCACCCCCCCCCCCCAGGCAGTATATTCCAGAAGGGGACTTTTACCACTAACCAAGTCCTTTTGTTAGTATTTAGATTGGTTTTCAGTAACTTTGTTAGCTGCTGTTTCTCCCATCATCAGCCCCCCCTTTTTTTAAAAAAAAAATTGTACCTCTCAGACTCCTTTTCTGGAACCACATTTTCCGTTTTATCTCTCCCCCTATAAAACCGATTATCTATCACCTTCCCTGATCCTTTTTGAATCACAAGACCCATTTTCTGACCCCTGTGATAAATCGTTCAGTTGTGTTAATCCTG
This sequence comes from Nautilus pompilius, assembly GCA_018389105.1. NCBI lineage: Eukaryota > Metazoa > Mollusca > Cephalopoda > Nautilida > Nautilidae > Nautilus > Nautilus pompilius. Next base: position 6,524 of record JACATO010001844.1, on the reverse strand, counting down.
GCCTGTATTTTGCCACCATCTGCTAACTCCTTGTTTGGTGTGGTCACGTGATTGCAGTTGCCCTTCCTCGTGCTTGGTTTATTCTCACTAGCTTTTCCAGGCATCAGACCAGAGATGTCCATATTTTGCCGGTCCTGAGAAGAATGGAGACGATTTGTTTCTCTGAGCAAATTGCCAGGCATTTTCAGGGAGGATAAAAACAACAAAAATAACTAACACAAGAAGTTACAAAAGTACATGACACTTGACAAAAGGCCCCGTGTTCTCAGCGGCTCACGGACAGCTGCAGATGCTTTATTTCTAAAATTTTCTCCACATCAAAATCCAAATCAAATAACTTTGTTGATTTATTCTTTTTTAGAAAAACAAAATTAGCAGTGGTTTTAAAATTGGCGCCGTAGTGTGTTTTCCCTCTTTCGTTTCTGTTTGTCTGCTTGGTATTAACGTTAACTTGTTTTTAAAAGGAAGCATTCCCCATTGGCTCAGCGGGAGCCTCTTCAGAAATGGTCCAGGTGTGCAGAAAGTAGATGGTTTTAAATTAAATCACCTTTTTGATGGCTTTGCTGTTGTTCACCGGTTTGACATCAAAGATGGGGAGGTTATGTATCAGAATAAGATCCTGAAAACTGAAGACTGGTTGTCTGCTATAAAGACTCACCGCTTGTTAGCGACTCAGTTTGGTACTGTATCTGTTCCTGACCCCTGCAAATGTTTGTTCTCCAGGTAAACCTTTAACTTTTCAGGAGAAAGGTGAGTGTGTGTGTGTGTGTGAAGAATTATGTTTCAGACAAACTACAGATGCTTTAGGAGTAAAGAGAATTTGAAATTTAGAAGAAAAAGAAAGGTGTTTTGAGCTAGAAGTTACCAGGTTTATATATATATAGAGAGAGAGACTATTTTAAAAATATTTTGGACTAATTTCATGTAGTCATCTGTGACAGAGGAGACTTTCCAGAGTAACAAATCATCATTTTGTGAGAATGCATTATTTACTTTGAGATTTTATTGTTGTAATTATAAAACAAACATCTAGAATCTGATGGTACTCTTAGCAGGTTGATGTACTCCTGTCAAGATTCCATAGTCCTCTTTTGGTTTTTATCACCTAAAGGTGGTTTGATTTAGAATTGTTCTTGACCCAGCAACATCAAAAGGCAGTCTCACCAGATGTCTTCATTGTTGATGGTCATCAGATGGCGCTTTCACAAAGAAATGAAACGTGATGTCGCTAACAGAAATTTTGATTAGATGTCTCCTTAATCTTAGCATGTAGTAAACACAGCTCAGGTCAAAACTAAAATAGTAAATTACTCTGTTGTTCTTTGATGTTTACCTCTTAGTTGACATGTTTGGTTACTTGTGTAGATAAGTCTTTGTATGTTCACACTGCCTGTTTCCAGGTAAAAAAAAACAAAACAGAGAACATAGCCTTTCTCCATCCTCCAGAGACAGATGAATGTGTTGGAATACAATGAATTTTTACCATTTTTCATGCAATAATCTACTGTCAATGATCAGGTTAAATCTCATTTATACACCTGAAAAAACATTGAATGAAGTTTAACTACTGTTTAAGTGAAACTATTACTGTATTTGTTTTGTGGGTTTATCAATGTACAAGAAAACTTTGATTTTTCTCTTTTTTTTCCAGACATTTTTCCTTTTACTTTAACAGTAAAAGGACAGACAACGTATCTGTTAACATCTTCAGACATGGTGATGGATTATTTGCAGTTAGTGAGATTGACAATATCTGGAGAATTGATCCGCAATCACTAGACACTGTTGAGAAGGTACCAAACTTAGCTACATTACTTACTATTATAGGCTCCAGTGCAGTAAACCCATGAGGTTGACAGCTACCACATGTTTAACACAATACAGCGAGTATTTTGTTTGATTGTTAACCCACATCAAACAGAAAGTTTTACATTGGCTGTCTATGTCTGTGTGTGGCGCCCTTAATGGGGAACTAGCACAGTCTGCTGAAGGGTGGCTATATTGTGAAGTATCCAGAAACAGAATGCTGCTTTATCATGGACTATCACAAGTTTGTATTGAGGAATCACCAATTTTACAACAAGTATAACTGTACCATTATACTTGGAACTTGGCTGAAAAGGTATCAGTGTGATGGTAATCAGCTGGATTGTATTTAAAGTAGTGCAGTCTAGAGCAGGGGTTGGAAAAATGCAAGGGTCCTGCCAAGTGATTTGATCTGGCCTATCTCTGTGTCTAGCAATTTAGGAAAATTTATAGTTTTCCTAATTTAAAAAAATAATTCATTTTAATTGTGTCCTAATCAGGAGGGCAATCATAGCAGGAAGACCTGGCTCCACTCCCTTGACACACTTAATATGACTGCTGAGATCTGACACAAACCATACCTTAGGTTAGTGGGGAAGTCCATAGTCTACATATCAGGTCACAGTTGGCTAAATCTTTATCTGAGGTGACCTCATTTGGTATGTCTTGTTTTTCTATACCTGATCAGTAACTTTAATTAGAAGAACCTCATTTTCTTCTGTGCTTCTCACTGAACAGGACCTCACCATAATTTATTTGTTCTCAATGCTTGTGTAATTTTTGTCTGCCAGTTTGATAATTTTATATCACCCAAAACCCTTGCATGTTGATTCAACAATGAGTGTATTAAAGAAGAGGAAAGTAAACACTGAATGCTGCTGAGTATTCAACAAACAATGAACTTCTAAATATTTTTTACTACTGCGGGTGGAAAAGTTGTGTTTAATATGCAGAGAAAGTGTAGCAGTGCTCAAAAGGCATAACTTATGTTCCCATTTTGAGAATAAACATGCAGAGAAATATAAGAACTTTTCAGATGAAGAAAATAGAAAGAAGGCTGATGAGATGGTGGTTGATTTCCAGATACAAAAAAGTATTTCACAAAACAATGATGATGTCACAAGAGCGAGTTACGTGATTGCACTCAGAATTGCCAATTACAGCAAACCATTTACTGAGAGAGAATTCATCAAGGAATGTATGGTGACTCTGCCTCTATTTTATGTCCAGAAAAGAAGAACCAGTTTGAGAAAATTAGCTTGTCGAGGTGAACTATTGTGAGACGTGTCAAAGAGTAATTTTGAATATTTTCCACTGGTACTCAGTGATAGTTGTGATGTCAAAGACATGGTCCAGTTGATAATTTTTATTTGAGGTATCACCAAAAATGTTGAGCTCACGGAAGAACAGACATCAATGCAAACAATGAAAGATATGACAACTGGAAAAGATTTATTGGAGCCAGTGAATGAGTGCAATATAAAATTAGGAGTGGAATGGGGGAAGAGAATAGGGAGCGTGACCACTGATGAAAGTCCAAATCGGACAGGTAAAAATATTTGGTTGGTTGAAAAGAGTTCAAGACAAGTTCAAAGATACAAATGCTAATTAGAATATTGTTTACCTACACTGCATCATCCACCAAGAGGTCCTCTGTAAGAATGCTTTCAATCTAAGCAGGATTGTAGACACAATTACAGAAGTAGTCAACTTCATTTAAGCAAGAGGACGAAACCACAGGAAATCTGTAACCCTGCTTGAGGAATTTGAATCTGACTGCACGGATGCTCTATATCACACAAATATAAGAGGGCTCAGTTTGGGAAAGGTCCTTAAAAGAGCCTGGGAACAGAGCAGAGATTTGGATTTCCAACAGCTGAATGATGCAATCTGGCTCTCTGATTTTACATTTGCTGTAAATATCATGGATCACATGAACGAACTGAATTCAAAACTGCAAGGAAAAGGGTCTTTTGCACAGAAGTTATATTGCAGCATCAAGGCATTTATGATGAGATTACTTCTTTTATCTTGTCAGGTTGGAAACAAGCAGTCAGACCACTGCAGCTTTGCAACAGATTACGGTTTGGGACAAGAACCTTAAAGAGTATTCTTTGTTACGACTTGACCTATGTACCAAACATACTCACTAATTCCAGTATTCGAAACTGATAAAAAATTACCTTACTCACCTCTCTTTTCTTATTTGATGTCGATAAAGCCCCAGTTGACCTTCTTCATCTCAAGTTACTGACCTGCAACGTGATCCATCACTTTCAATTCAAGTCGATGAAGCTTCTCGGTCTTTATGCCTCTCTTAATAATTGTGCATTTCCAAAACTAAGGCTCCTGCTCAGAGGATGTTGGTGTTGTTTGGGTCAGACATACATTTGTGAGCAGACATTTTCTGTAATGAAACTGAATAAATAAAACTTTGATCTGCGACACTGGACTTCAGCAGTTTGGTTAGCACACATCAGCACCGTCATTCTTCACATTGAGAAAGCTTCTCACATTCTCATTAATATGTAAATGCATGTATTGAATAAATGTCTGCGAGATTATTTGTTAGTATCAGTAATGTACCCTTAATTTTTTCTATGCACAGATGGAAGACATGAATTTGAGCTATACTTAAACATTAGATGGACAAAAGTGTGTGGCCCACCAACCAAAATAATTGCCTACCCTTGATCTAGAGTTAAGTGAACTATTGGGTTCTTCTTTTTAAAACCACCATTTGCTGGTAGGTACAGTATCTTGTCTGTTTATTTCAGACGGCAGTCAGTGACCATATGGCTGTGCACATGGCAACAGCCCACCCCCTTATCGACAGAAATGGAATGGTATACAACGTGGGTTCCAATTACAGAGACTACAAGCGGGCGTTTAATATTCTCGCCTTCCCACAGCCTGCCAATGGTAGAATAATTTCTACTAGTTTCATCATGTTTTTCGTTTTTTTGTCAGTTAAAATTAATTTTGATTCCTTTATATAGTGTAAAGATTTTACCAAGCTAAGAGGTTGGAATGTTTTTGTACGGCTACAGTTTTGTGTTATCTTTTATTTACTTTTCTATGTGTTTCCAAATTTTAAAACAGCAGACTTCACAGCAAAACATATATATATAGGGTGTCTCAAAATGATGTATTAGTACTTTGTTTACTGGGATACAGAAAAGTGTGTACAATTTTCGGGGATATCCTGTATGTATGTTTTAAAGTGAATAATAAGTCATTGGAAATTAAGAAACCACTATTTTATTCACATTTTTAGTTTATTGTATACACCTGTAGTTTATCAGTGCATGCACTTTTAAGTATAACAGTATAGACCTCTTATCTATTAATGTAGAAACCTAGTTTGCTCTTTATCTTCTGTGTAGACTTTTAGCCTAATGGCATTGACTTATTACTGTAGAGTCAGCTAGTTGTGTATCCATTTCTGATGTTCAGTATATAGACTTCTAGTATAAATTTGCTGTAATAGTATAGCCCTTTGATTTATTACTGTAGAGACACCTAGTTTACTTGTTGTTTTCTATGTGTAGACCTGTGATTTATTAGTCTGTGGACTTCCAGTTTTTGTAAGCCTTAGCATAGGTGAACGTTACTGCTTTTGTTAAACTTTGTGGGTGATAATGAAGAATGTTGCAGCTGCACGATACAGAAGTAAGATAATAACAGTTTCTCAAATTTTAATTTTGAAATAGTACTCAGATTTACTCAGCATCACAATGAACACTACATTTAAAGTTGTTTTTCCTTTACCAAAGCTCAACAATTTTTCTTTTATCCTTTTCCAGGTGAGTTGGATTCAATGAAGACCGGTCGAATAGTGGCCAGCATCCCGTCCAGGTGGAAGTTCCACTATGGTTACATCCACAGTTTTGGAATGGCAGAGAAGTATTTGGTCCTCCTCGAGCAGCCTTGCACATACAGCATATTCAAGCTGATATTTAGACAAGTTTGCAAATATTCTCCTTTAGACGCGATGGAAAACTATGAAAACGAGCAGGTAACAAATCCCCGACAATTGTGCGTACCAAAAATATGCCTAGAGGGCAGTGTTTAACTGCTGACTATTGGCTTTCAGGTGAGCAGGGCAGGCAGAGAATCCTTTAGAAGAGCAAATTGAACAAGTGCTGTCCCCTCAGTGTGTGTATCGTCACTGTGGGTTGTGTGCAACTTTGGAAGCTAAATGGCTTTGTAGAAAGCATTGGATGGTTAGCTGTAGAGCGTCCTACAAGTTTGCCTGGTTAATCTACGGGGTTTGTCCAAAAAGAAACCGAACTTTTTAAAAAAACAAATTTATTGCTTTACTTACAAATCAATCAGACTTGTCTCCTTAAAAATAGTTCTCTCTACTGTTGATACACCGCTCCCAACGTTTTTTTCCAGTTTTGGATCACGTTTTCGGGGATAGTGCGCAGTTCTCGTAGCGAATTTCTTCGATCTCTTATTGTCTGAAATCAATGACTTTTCAGAGTGGATTTCACTTTGGAACAAAATAAAGTCCGCAGGGGCCAAATCCAGAGAGTAGGGCGGCTGGGGGATGAGAGTCATTTCGTGCTTTCCCAAAAGTCATGGATAAAGAGTGACATATGAGCAGGTGCGTTGTCGTGGTGCAGCATCCCGGTTTTGTGTTTCCATGCCTCAGGCCTCCTCCTCCGCACTGACTCTCTCAACCGCCTCAGGGACATCCATGTCAAAACTCC